>CM063592.1:6263684-6413684 GCA_032356905.1 Salix exigua
CCTTATTTTTCTCGATTCTCTTGACAGCAACTCGATCTCCATTAGCCTTATCAGTAGCAACATATGTATAACCAAATTGACCATGACCCAGCAATTTGCCGATTGTATATCTCATGCCAAAATCTTTATCATAGCCAAAATCTGTTCTTTTCCCACAAGGTATAGCCTTGCTGCCTTGCTTCTCTTTGACCTTTAGCTTCTTTTCTTCCTCATTGTTTACATTCTTATTATTCTGTTGATGATCCACAACTTCTTGCTTTTTCCTTGTTGGTGCTGTTGCTTTTGTTGTCTTTGTTTGTTGCTTGGTGGCTTCTTTTCTGTTGTGATTAACGTTGTTGTTGCTGTTAGAGCCACTAACCTTGATGGTAGAAAAACAAACACCCATGATTCTGTATTGAGCTTTGATTTATCTGCAAAGTTGAAAACTTTATTGAGAGATGATGAGAAGCGTGATAATAAATAGTGGGTTTGGCAGAGGATCTATTAACATGCATGATTTTCAAGGAGAAAGGAGACAGAAGGGAGGAGGAAGAAGAGAAGAAAGAGAGGGGAGGGTGGTGGTGGTGTGGTGGTGGTCAAAAGAGGCTCTTCATTTTTATTTCTTATTTAATTGTTTTATGAAATAATCAAAGAGAGAAGGAAACTGTAATTATGAAGAAGTAACTGTTTTTTTTAGATTATGTTATTTTTTTAATAAATATAATTCTTCGGTTCAGTTTGTGTATTTTATAAATTTAAAATTAATGATTATATAAGATTTTAATGGTTATCATATTAGCAACTATAAAACTCAAATATAAGAACATATACAAAGTAAATCCTTGAATTTCAAACTTATATGTTAGGCCACCTACCTATTATATGATTAATTATGTTATTTTTAGTTGAATGAGTGATGGTATATTAATATTATATATATTATCGGGTTTGATAATATCTAGCATATTTATTTTTATATAATAAAATAAATATAAAAAATTATTTATTTGTATAGATTAGCTGTATATCCAGAATTAAATTGCTATAAAAAAATAAGTAGTGTTTGCCACTAAAATACCCCTTTATTTAAGTCAAAATAGACATAGCTGGGCCAAATAAAACTTTAATTAATATGAGTTATAATTAACTGTTTATACGATTTTAGAACCAGCAACAACTATAAAGCCGTAATATTCTCCCATCTCTTTTGCCGAGCGAGCGAGAGCGAGAGTTGCATTGTGCAGGTAAATGCTCGTTGGTTTTTTTTAAAATATATTTTATTTATAGATATATTCAAATAATTTTTTATTTTATTTTTAAAAAATAATTTTTGATATCATTACATAAAAATAATTTAAAAATACTAAAATAAAATTTAATTTAAAATAAAAAAAAATGTTTTTGAAAACATTATCTTTAATATTACTACTTGCTTCTATGATCTTCTGAAAGGCAGCCAGAATTTTCAACTTAATTATTAGTAAGTAAATAATGAAAAAACTGTTTTTATTTTGAAAAGTGATTTTAATAGAAAATAGATTTATGAAAAGTAAAAAAGTGATTTTAATAGAAAATAGATTTATAAAAAGTAAAATATATTTTTTATTTTCACTAGTTTCATGAAAAATAAGTTGGAAAACACTTGTCAGTGTTTGCCCATATCATAGAAAATAGATTGGGAAAAAATTATTAGTGTTTAATTTTTTTAGGTATAATACAAAAATAAGGATTAAATCTGAAAAATATAAAAATTAAAAGATGATAAAATTGGGAAAAAAAATACTAATTTCATAAATAATTATAAATAAAACAAATAGCAATTAAAAGAGTATAGATCAAATATAACAAATTAAAAAGTTAAAAGATGATCTTATTGAATAAAAAAATAATAATTTAATAGGTCATTTCAATTAAAATAAATTAAAATAAAAAATAGTAACTAAATATGATAGATAAAAAATCTCAATTAAAAAATAAGATAAAAACAATAATAATTAAAATAATAAGGATCAAAGTTAATATAAAAAAAAATTAGAATCAAGTTCTATAACAAAAATTGAAAAACTAGATAGAAAAATCAAGATAAAATATATAACAATCATTTTAAATATTTTGATGTTCTAATGTCAAAGAATTTAAAAAATATTTTGATATAATTTTGAAGTAAAAAAGCTAATATAAAACTATGCAATACGATTATTAAATCTTAAGAGGCAATTTGCATCCACCACTTGTATCAATTGGTGGCAAATTTCATCTTAATAATAAAGTTTATAAGTCTTACAACAATCTTCTTATTTTATAGTATCATTTAATTAATTTGGAGTCCAATAATTCAATAGGTAGGTATCATCTAATTTGTTTATATTTTAACTCCCTAATATATTTTTATTGGCATGCTAGTTTATTTATTTTTGTTATGTTGTTTTATATGCAATGTCTACTTAATTCTTTGTAGTCTGTAGTTTGTTATTTGATCTAATGCTTGGATTTGATTGTTAATCCATTTTAATTTCAATAAATTCAGTCTTATTTATCTTTGAAAAAGATAAATTGATTTTTATTTTAATTTAAACATAAAAATAATATATTTTAAAAAAATAATTGTTTTAAAAATCTGGTTTAATTAATATTTTATGAATGATTTCATTGAAGTGAGTTTTTTTGTTATTATATATATATATATATATTAACAAATATATTTATATAATATAAATATATTTTTTTAATTAGGCTCGCACAAAATTGAAATTTGATTAAAAAAATAATAAAGTTTATAAGTCTTACAACAATCTTCTTATTTTATAGTATCATTTAATTAATTTGGAGTCCAATAATTCAATAGGTAGGTATTTAATTTCAATAAATTCAGTCTTATTTATCTTTGAAAAAGATAAATTGATTTTTATTTTAATTTAAACATAAAAATAATATATTTTTTAAAAAATAATTGTTTTAAAAATCTGGTTTAATTAATATTTTATGAATGATTTCATTGAAGTGAGTTTTTTTGTTATTATATATATATATTAACAAATATATTTATATAATATAAATATATTTTTTTAATTAGGCTCGCACAAAATTGAAATTTGATTAAAAAATAATAGCAGGTTAGATGAGACTAATATCCAATTATCCGTCAATTTCAATTTCAATTTTAATCCCTATGGATGCTCCCTCGCAGGAATTACAAATAAATGTTCGATCAATTAAACTTGTTGAAATGGTCTTTAATTAAGACATTTTCAAAAGTCAACAAAACAGGGGTCGGTAATCGCATATGTCATGTACAAGTACAATTATTTGTGTTTGCCCAGAATCCAGATCATTGCTTTTTCAGACCTTGACCCGATACTGGCGATGCATGATTAGGACAGCTAGACACGAACTGTCTCCTGGAAAGTTATCCTTAAATATCAATTAAATAAACTAAAAGTGAGGACATTTTACTGTTCATCAAGTGAATTTCAATAGTGTTTTATTTATTTATTTTCAATTTGATAATTATAATTTTATTTTGTATAGTTATTTTTCTTATAGTTCAAATTAGAATCCATTTATATATTTTTCAAGGAGCTAGGTTGAATTAGAAGACATTAAAAGATAAACTAAAAGATAAGGCACATGTTCGTTACTACACATTTTATTATAAACAAATTTCAATATAATATTTTTTTTATTTTTTTATTAATACAGACTATCTTTCCATAAGTATATTTATAATTGGTGTTTACGTTGGTGGGTCGGGAAAGAATCCTCCACACAAAGCTTTGTTGGTATAACAGTTAATTCTTGTATTGATTTAAAGTCATGGCAATAAAAAAACTCAATCTACCAATTTTCAAGCAATAAACTATAATATTTTTAATATTATCATTGTCATATTCTTAAGTAACTATATGAACTTTATCATCTAAGGATATTTAAATTTCAGATATAACTATTTAGAGATGGAACACGAATCTTGATTTGCATTCATTTTCAATGAGCAGACCAAACACATGATTCGTTTTCTCAACAACTCATACCAACAAACATTCATATTTTAATTTGGCAAAACTATCCAAACAAAGACAAGGAAAAAACACTTCTTATAATTAAAGAGAAGGAAAAACTCTATTTTTCTTAAGACAAGTCTAGATATGTTTGAGAGTTCGATAATGTTTTTTTTATATATATATTTTCAACATTAAACCATTATATATATTAAAAAAAACCAGTGTCCCAAGTTGGAGCTTGTCGGCTGTTAAAGTAATCGATGCTGACAAAATGAGCTCGGTTTTTTTCAAGTCTTATCTTTGAAAGCTTGCAAGTCAAGTATGAACACCCATTCTTGTCTAAACGCGTGGTATTGCTATCATATATGTGCAATGCAAAATAAAACGTGTGAGCAAATTACAGGTGGACGTCTGGTGACAATCCTTGTCTGCTAGCCTGTCAGATCAGCTTATTACAGCTTAAATGGGAATATAAACCCCTCCTTAAAAAATAACCTCTGCTATATGAAACACCGTCCCATTGATTTATTTTTCCAAGAAAACAAAAAAAATTAAAATAATATATATTTTTATTTTTTTAAAATTATTTTTTATATCTAACAAATCAAAATACAAAAAACCAAAAGAGGTCGAGAGTTTGGTTGCACTGGCAATTGACATCGCTTGAAATAAATGGAAAACGAAATAATGGAAGAAATTCAAACGCAGACCGAGTCCATGAAGACTCAAGACTCTTTCTTTTTTCTTTTTCTTTTTTTTTTACAAACGAAAGCGATTTCATCCAATAATACTTCTCTAGCATTCTCTGAAAATTCAGCACAGTGACTCCTTTGACGACCTGGTCAGACAATGCCTAAGAATATAAAAGACAGCCTCGGAGGTACCAGATCATACCACTTGGTGGATTGTTTCGATGGAAAATATATTTTAATTATTTACGTCATATAATTTAATGTGTTATTTATACACCACCACCTGTACAACTTGTCACTAAATAGTAAATACACGCTATCTACACTCAAAGCTTAATTTAACTGATGCACAGAACATGGACGGAATACGAGAATATATAATATAGTCTCATATATATATATATATATATATATACACACACACACACACATGAAAACTTATGATGTTAAACTAATATATTAATATATAAAACATGTTTAACATATATTAATTCTAAAAAAGTCTAATTACTTATGATATTTGAGTTTTGATGTTGTTTGTATTGGATATATATAGGTTAAGATACCTATTCTAAATTCAGTGTAAAAACTCGAAATGTGATACTCATATACATATCCTCTGTAATCATGTTATGCATCTATATAAATATATTTTTTTGCGTCCATTTGTGATATATAAGTTTCGTGATAACTTAACAAGTATAATTATTATTTTTACACATCACTCGTATTGATGTTGAATGAAATGTGTTGTCTATAACCAAACTATTGCATTACCTGATTTGGAAGATACAAATCAATCATCTAATTAAATATCAAAACGATTTCTAATGCCTATATATCCACCCTGCTAGTGCAATTTGTTAAGTAATATTTATTTAGTCTTATTAGTCTTATTAATTAAGGGTAGAATAATATTTTATGCTTAACCTATATATAGTTTATTTGTAATTAGGTTAAGCTAAGCATTCATTATTGTAGCCTCTTTATTGTGTTTTTTAGTGATATTTTGTCTTCTGTCTCTGCAAAATTTGGTATATCATCTTCCCTTTAGCTTCTACAATTTGATATTTGCGTTCAATTTCTGCAATTATTTGGTGTTGGTATTTTGTCTTTTGCTTCTGCAATTTGGTATTTTATTTTTCGCAGCTTTTGCATTCTGGTTCTCTATGATTGTTGATTATGGCTACTAAAAGAGATGATTCGCTTCAGTCTATAAATGTGAGATTGGATGGGAAGAATAATTGTATTGGAGTTATGTGATAAATTTTTTTCTTAAGGGTAAGAAGATGTTGAGGTATGTTAGTGGAACTTATATGGTACCTAAGAATATTGAGGAGGGGCATGCTGGTTTGATAGATACATGAGAAATAAATAATGCAAAGATCATTACATGGATCAACAACTCTATTGACCATTCGATAGGCGCGCAATTGACGAAGTATGAGACAACAAACGGGTTTTGGGATCATCTGCAAATGTTATTAACACAATCAAATTTTGCAAAATAGTATCAATTAGAAAATGACATATGAGCTCTTCATTAGAAGAATAATATGAGTTTTGAAGAGTTTTATTTCGCTTTGACAGATCTTTGGGATCAATTGGCTTTTACATAATCGATAGAATTAAAGGCATATGGTGCCTATATTGAGCGTAGAGAGCAACAACGCTTAATACAATTTTTAACAGCACTTCAAAGTGATTTTGAAGGACTTAGAGGTTCAATTCTACATCGTTCTCCACTACCTTCTGTTGACTCTATTGTTAGTGATTATTGGCTGAAGAAATACGTTTTCAGTCTTATTCTGAAAAGAAAATTATTTTTCTTCAAATCCTTCTATATTAGTAGAACCTTCTAAGCCACTCTCTAATCATTAGAACAAGTCTTACAAAAGGGTTGGTTTCAATAAGTGCAGTTTCCATAAGTAGAAAGGTCATCAAAAGGCTTAATGTCCTATGTTGAGACATCAGAATCAAGCTTGGAAGCATGACAGTTAGTCACAATCTAATGCTCATAGATCACCTCAGAGTCATAAACCACCACACCACAATACCGTAGCTGTAGCTTCCTTAGGCTCTATTATCGATCCTAATACTTTGGATGAGCACTTTCAGAATTTTCTCTCCTTGCAGCCACAAGCAATGTTCGTCTCTTCTTTCATAGGTTAGTTGCCTCATAGTTCCTCAGGTATGTCACACTCTGAATGAGTCTTGGATTTTTGTGCTTCCCATCATATGTCTCCAGATTCCTCATCTTTTACCTTTATGTCCCCTTTGTCCTCCATTCCTGTTATGACTATTAATGACACTTCTATGCCTTTAGCAGGTGTTGGTTTTGTTGTCACACCTCACTTGTATCTCCTTAATATTTATCTTATTCCAAATCTCAAATTGAATCTTGCATCTGTTAGTCAAATATATGATTCTGGTGATTATTTAGTCATATTTTTTTTACTCTTTTTATTGGGTATAGGATCTGCAATCTCAGAAGCTAACTGGGACAGGCCATAGGGAGAATGGACTTTATGTTTTGGATGAATTAAAAGTATTAGTTGTTGCTATTGCCATTGCTACCACTATTGTTGACTTGTCTTCTTTTCATTTGAGTGTTTCATCTTCTAGTTTTATATATGACATTCTCTTCTAGGTCATGTTTTGTCTTATTGTTTGAGATTTTTGGCATCCACAAGAGCTTTAGAAAATTTAAAAATTTATGACATTTTATGATTTTAGTGGATGTAAACTGGTAAAATTTTATGCTTTACCTTTTAATCAAAGAATTTCTATTTCTTCTTCATCATTTTATTTGATTCATTATGATATATGGGGACCTTATCCTGTTGCCACAAAAGGAGGATCTCGATATTATGTCTCTTTTATTGATGATCATACTCGTGATTGTTGAGTTTATTTAATGAAATATCGTTCTAAATTCTTTGAGATATATGTAGCTTTTTGAATTCTTATCAAAACTCAACATTCTATTGTGATAAAATGTTTTAGGTATGATTTGGGTGGGGAATACACCTCTAATAAATTTTTCCAATTGCTTGCCTTAGATGGAACGATCCACCAAACTTCATGTACAGATACTCCTAAGCTAAATGGTGTTGCTTAAAAAAAACATAGACACATTGTTAAAACTGTCTATTCTCTCTTGTTATCTGCTTTTGTTCTTAGTGAGTTTTGGGGAGAAGTTGCTCTTACTACTGTAAGTTTGATTAATATGGTTCTATCTTCTCATAGTTTGGGTCTATCTTCTTTTGAAAAGTTATATGGTTATGTCCCTGATTATTCATCATTTAGAGTATTGGATTGTACATGTTTTGATCTTTGTCCTCATGTAAAGTGCAATAAGTTATCCTTTTGATCCATTATCTGTGTCTTTCTGGGTTATGATGAAGGTAGAAAGGGGTATTGTTGTTTTGATCCAATAGCTCAGAAACTTTATGTGTCTTGTCTTGTTGTCTTCCTTGAGCATATATATTTCTTTTCTATTCCATCCACTACTCGTATCCTAACTAAAACTAATCTTATTCGTATAGATCCCTTTTCTGAGGAGTGTGATAATGATACATTTCCTCATGTTCGATCAATTTGTACTCATAACTCTATAGGTATTGGTACTTTACTCTTTGACACACTTGAAGCTCCATTCTAATCTACAACCCCTCAAGCTTCATTTGAGATTGTGGATCCACCTCTATGTTAGTCCTTTCACATTCATAAATCCATAAAAATATCAGATTTTGCTTAGTTTTGTTATTCTTCATCATTTACTTCCTTTGTAGCTTATATTCATTGTCTCGTTGAGCCCTTTTCCTATTGTCGCACGTCGCCTCGCGACGTCCCGGGAAGGATCTTGGCTCTCGCAACGAAGTTGAGAAGGAGTCGCCACCTGGTTGTTGAGGGTCGCTAGGGACACCTGATTTGTACTGGTTTGCTCAAAGATTCAAGGGTAGGGGACTAATTGCATAATGGGAAGGTATTAGCACCCCTTGTACATCTTACCTGAGGTAAGCTACATTGTCTATTTCGATGTGATTTTGAATATTTCAACGGGTCGTATTTATGTGTAAAAAAATGTTCCAATTTGAAAAGAAAATCGGTCACCACTCAAAATAATCCTGTGAATTTTATTGATTATTTCTAGATATGCAAATGCTAGCCTACTTGTAGTTTCTTCATTTACCACTTGAAATTAACCATTAATCCTCATGAATTAATTTCGCGATTGGTCAATCCATAAAAGAAATTGATCACCGCTTAGAATAATCCTGACAATTTTGGTGGTTATTCCTGAATATGTAAATGTTAGCCTACGCATAAATACGACAATTACTACCTAAAATCAACCGTTAATTCACATGAATTAATTTCACAATTTGTTTTAAAATTAGGCCAATTTCTCAATATTTAATAAACTTGTTATTAAATCTTAAGTAAATTTTCAGAAAAACACTTTGGTCGTATGCAAAGAAAACACATTTTTTTATTTCTTTTCTTAACAAAACAACATAAAAATGAAACACAATACACACACACCCTCACACATTCTCTTTTTTATTTCTTTTTCATTATATTTTTTAAATAAAATACAACTCACACACATATTTTCTTTTTTACCTTTTCTTGTCACATTTTACGAATAATAATTGAAAATACAATAAATTCAAATAAAGACATAAACATAAAGAAAATTACAAAAAAAGACTTGAGGGGGCAGTTCTGGAACAGAGCAGTAGGAGGACTGGCGGCACGTCTGCCCATGCGCCACCGTCACTGGCGGCAACAAATTTGCCTCTTTTCTTTCTCTCTCGCCGAAGCTGGCCTTCCGGTGACCTGCAAAGCAAAACAAAACACACAAATAAGACAGCTAGTCCGTTTTTCTCCTCTCGGTTCCACAGCTGGTCCATTTTTCTCCTCTCGGTCCCTTCTTCTTCTTCTGCTTTCTCTCTTCTTCTCCTCTGTTTTCTCTTCTTCTTCTCGCTGGTGAGGATGTCTCAAGATGACCCGTGGACAAAAACAAAAAAAACACAAAAACCAAACATCTCACAATCAAATCCCACAACAAGCATCAATTTCATTTTTCTTCAGTTCTACTCTTCTCGGTTTCTTCTTGCCGAGACCGGCAATGATAGACCTTCCAGACGATTTTTGAGCTCTTCAGGAGGGCCGAGGAGAAGCTAGAGCCGAGCCTAGTGGAGGGTAGCTATGAGACTCGGTTCAGGACTGAGGTTTGTCATGGACAAGGGATGTCGTGGGTGGCTTGGAGAGGAAATGAAAGGGAGGTCATGTGGCTGTGATGGGTGCTGTCATGGTTGTCGCCAGAGAGGGAATGTGGGAGTTGGAGAAAGAAAAATGGAGGAGAAGAGATGAAATAGTGAAAAGGAGTGGGGCTGCAAGAGGCTGTGGAAAGGAGAGAGATACAGGGCTGTAACTGGTGGCGTGGGCGAAAGGAAGAGAAAGAGAGCAAGGGAAATGGGGAAACGGTGGTTAGAGACAGGGAGCTGGCGGTTAAGGAAGGAAAATTGAAATGGGGAGGGGTTGCAATTGCTGCTAAGATGGGAGGCGGTTACAGCCCTAAATGCAAAGAAAAGTTTAGGGTTAGGGTTTTTTTATTTGGGGTTTTTTATTTGGGGGGGGGGGTTGTGGGTGTATTTATTTTGGCCCCCTTTCTTGTGAATTAGCAACTCTATTTATAGAGTTTCCAAAGGCAAAATTCCAAACACAACCCTTATCTTGCATGTTTTTTCAATTTGGTCCTCGATTTATGATTTGTGCATTTTGACCCTCAATTGACTGTTAAACTCTCAATTTATTCAATTTTGCCCCTGTAACAAGACATTTTTGGATTTTTATATTTTTTTGTATTTTTTTCTTCCGAAAACTAAAAATAAATAGGTCAAAATTTGGGTAGCAACACCTATAAAAAGACAATTCTTGATCTGTTTTGGCAACAAGCTATGGATGAGAAACTTTCTACTTTGCATAAGACAAACACTTGGGATTTGGTTCCTCTACCTCCTGGTAAGAGTGTTGTTGGTTGTCGTTGGGTGTATAAGATCAAGACTAATTCTGATGGGTCTATTGAGTGATACCAAGCTAGGGTTGTTGCAAAAGGATACTCTCAACAATATGGTATGAACTATGAGAAGACGTTTGTCCTGGTTGCAAAAATGACTACTATTCATACTCTTATTATTACAGCTTTGATTCGTTAATGACATATTTCTTAACTTGATGTTAAAAATGCCTTCTTGAATGGAGATGTTCAAGAGGACAACTTTGATTCGTTAATGACATATTTCTTAACTTGATGTTAAAAGTGCCTTCTTGAATGGAGATGTTCAAGAGGACATTTATATGATGCCCCTTCCTGGTATTTCACATGACTCTGGATATGTTTGTAAGCTTAAAAAAAATATTATATGGTCTCAAACAAGCACCCCATGCTTAGTTTGAGAAATTCTCTATTATGATCTCGTCTCTTGGATTTGTTTCTAGTAGTCATGATTCTGCTCTTTTTATTAAGTGCACTATGCATGTCGTATCATTCTGTCTTTAAATGTTGATGACATGATTATTACTGGTGATGATATTGATGGTATTTTAGTTTTAAAGACATAATGGGCAGGATGATTTGAAATGAATGATTTGGGTAATCTTCAATATTTCCTGGGTATCGAGGTAGCACACTCACCTAGAGATTACCTTATTTTCTCATTCAAAATATGTTGCAGACATTCTTGAGCGGGCTAGACTTATTGATAACAAGACTGTAGATACTCCTATTGGGGTTGATGCCAAATACTTTTCTTTTAATGGTACACCTTTGATAGATCTTCCTTTATACTGCACTATTATTGGGAGTTTGGTATATCTCACCATTACTCATCTAGATATTGCATATGTTGTTCATATTGTTAGTCAATTTAATGTTTCTCCTACTAGTGTTCACTAGGTAGTTGTTCTTTGGAATTTACAATATCTATAGGGTACAATGTTTCAGAGTCTTTTACTTTCATCCACCTCTTCCTTGGAGTAACGTGCATACTCTGATGTTGATCATGGTAGTGATCCCACAAATCGCAAAGTCTGTTAGTGGGTTTTGTATCTTTTTAGCTCATTCTCTTATTTCTTGGAAGAGCAAGAAACAATCTATTGTTTCTCAATCATCCACCGAAACAGAATATCATGCCATGACATCTACTACTAAAGAGATTGCTTCGTTACGTTGGCTATTTGCTGATATGAGAGTCTCATTTACTCATCATACTCTTATGTATTATGACAACCAGAGTTCTATCCATATTGCTCATAACTCGTTTTTTCATGAACGCACTAAGCACATTGAGATCGACTGTCATCTTACTTGTCATCATCTCAAGCATGACACCATTGCTTTGCCTTTTATTCCTTCTTCCTTGGAGATTGTAGATTTCTTTACTAAGACGCATTCCATCTCTCGTTTTTGTTTTGTGTTTGGCAAACTCTCGATGCTTGTAGCTGCCGTATTCGTGTGTTTGAGGGGAGATGTTAAATAATATTTATGTAGTCTTATTAATTAAGGGTAAAATAGTACTTTATGCTTAACCTATATATAATTTATTTGTAATTAGTTTAAGCTAAGCATTCATTATTGTACCCTCCTTTTTTGTGTTTTGCTCTTAATTAATTCAACACAATTAGTAAAAAAACTACCACTTGGTTTTTATCCAAATAAGGAATCCACATGACTTATAGAAGAAAATATTCTTAAATATTAAAAAACAATAATTTGGTGAATTTAAGTTTATTCTTTAACAAATGGCTAAAACAAACGTTTGATAGAAAACTACCTATTTAGCTCGCTTAAATAAAATGACAGTACAAGTGTTAAATTATTTTCAAATAAACTATTAGCACATCACCTAGCATTACAAATATGTCAGTTTAATTGTATTTTTAAAGTAACAATTACAAAATAAATGTTTATAATTGTACAATAACATTGCAATATCTGCATCCTAGTGGGAGTTGAAATGTAACATTGCAATACCTAATGCATACGAGACCAAATTTAAAAATAATTCATGACATCAAATCTAATGGATATTTTTCATGCTCATTTATTTTAAATTAAATATAAATTCATAGAAAATACCAAATTCAACAATTTATCCATAGCTCAAGGCAACATGAATTTTTATATATATATATATATATATATATATATATATATAATTTCACCTCATTAATGTAACATGTAATTTTTTGTTTATAATTTGACCTCATAAATGTTCTATTGAATAAAATCATCAAACATAGTTGATAGCATTGTTTGTTGATTCCAACCAATCCACGTAATATCTAATTTAGAAACTTATTCAAAATTCAATGCAACATATAATTTATTGAAATAGTTTTTATTTATTTTTTATTTTGAACTTATTTTCATGTTTAACTATATCAAATAAATCCTAATTGATGGTATTCATAGTAAGTTTATCATTAGTTCAACAAACCCTAAATTCAACCTTAACCCTAAATAATGATTTTATTTCAACTAAACTAAACACAAGTTCATAACAATAAATATGTTTACCTTGTTGTAGGATTAGGAAAAGAGATGGGCGACGGGGCAAAGATGACCAATGATATATTTTTTTAAAAAAAGATTGTTCTACTCAAAACAAGTATATTTTTTTTGGTTTTTCAAGGGAAAGAAGGTGATTGGTGGGTTTTTTTAGAGAGAGAAAGATTTGTGAGCACCGATTTTTAACTCTTTGTGTTTTTCAATTTAGGGAGAGATTTTTTTTATTTTTAAAATGATATTATTCGGTATATATATATATATATAATAAAAAAGAAGAGAAGACAATTGGAAGGGTGGCATCCAAATTGTAATTTCCAATATAGCTACACAGCGAACCCATGGCTATAAATGGCGAACGGGGCTGGGTCACAGTCTGCGATCATGGAGTCTATTCAACTATGGGGTCTAATGCTCCCATGTTGAGCTCACACTTTACAGAGAACGAACTCCCCCTTTATTCAACCATTTTGTTCTCGTTTTATAGAGTTTACATTGAACTACTAATTTCCATTCAATACTACCTACTAACTGAAAGTAAACAGAATATAACAACTAATTCCTCAACAATTTAGTAACTAAACCTGTAACTACTAACATATACCACAACATACTCAACATCACTCCCGTAATACTGACTTACTACTAAGTAGTTAGCTTATTCTTTAGGTAGCATACACTCCCAATTGTTCTCACAGCTTGATGAAATTGTCTAGTCTCATAGGTTTGGTCATAATGTAAGCAGTGTGTTTTTAAGTATTGCAATAGTTGAGCTTTACCACACCATCCTTCGACAAATCTCGTAGAAAGTGATATCGAATGTCTATGTGTTTGCATCTCTCATGCATGACTGGATTTTTGGATAGTTTGATAGTGGAAAATTGTCACAATAAATCTTGCAACTGCTTTGTTCCTAACTAAGATGATTGAGGACCCTTAGCATCCATATAACCTGACAAGCACAAACATAGCAGAAATAAACTCAACTTTAGCGGTTGATAGAGTTACTACTGCTTGTTTCTTTGAACACCATGTTATAGCACATACCCCATCATAAACACATAACTTGATGTGCTTTTCCTATCATTCAAATCCCCTGCATAATCACTGTCAGAATAGGCCACACTCCATTCCATTTCTTCACCCCTTTTGTCATAAATGCCATGTTCTGATGTTCCCTTAAGATACCTCAAAGTCCTCTTCACTGCCATCATATGAACTTCAGTAGGAGTTTCCATATACCTGCTTACCAAGCTCATAACATACATCAAATCAGGCCTAGAGACAGTGAGATACATCAAGCTCCCAATCATTTGTTTATACAGAGTAGAGTCAACTCTAGTTCCAGCTTCATCTTTGGTTAATTTGCACCCAGGTACCATAGGAGTCTTAGTGGCATTACTGTTATTCATCCTAAATTTCAGTAATATGTCTTGAGTGTATTTTCGTTGGCTAATGAAAATACCTTCAATATTTTAAATTACTTCCACTCCCAGGAAGTACTCCATTCTCCCAAAGTCTGTCATATCAAATTTTTCCTTCATGACAGATTTGAATTCCTCCATCATTTCTTTGTCATTCCCTGTGAAGATCAAGTCATCTACATAAATGCTTACAATCAGTAATTTGCCTCCTTCCTTAGCTTTGGTGAACAAAGTGTGTTCACTTGGACACTTCATAAATCCATCTTTTATGAAGTACAACCCTGTTCTGCTATACCAAGCTCGAGGTGTTTGCTTCAAGCCATACATTGTTTTTCTCAACTTAAGCACTTTTCGTTCCTCGCCTTTCTTCACATACCCCTTAGGTTGTTCCACATAAACACCCTCTTCTATCTTTCCATGCAAAAGAGCACTTTTAACATCCAATTGGTACACATACCATTTCTTATGTGCAGCCAATGCTAAAATCATTTTAATGGTATCCCATCTGGCAACAAGAACAAAAATCTCAGTGTAATCAATTCCTTGCTTCTATGCATATCCCAGAGCAACCAATTTGTCCTTATATTTATCCACTTCCCCTTTTTCATTCAATTTATTTTGTAAAGCATTTTACTCTAATAGCTTTTGCTTCATCAGCCAATCTGGTCAATTCCCAAGTCTGATTTTTATTAATGGACATAATTTCAACATCCATAATTTCCTTCCATTTCGCACATTTTATTGCTTCTTCATAAGAGTTAGGGTCTCCAACCTCTGTGTACATAACAAGGTTCCATACTTCATTATCTTCAAGATTATAGGATTCCTCATCTTCAGATAACCCTTCTCCAGTTGCATATTCATTCATCCAAGCTGGTTTTCTGCACTTTCAACCCTGCACATTGCTTGTTTCAGCAACACTCATCTGGGTGAGTTATTGGCAGTGAGCATCACTTTCAACAAGTAATTCTTCATTTCTTTCACTGCTTGTTTCACCATGCATCCCACCACTGCCCATATCTTCACCATTAGCAACATTTCTACCACAACTTCCACCTGTCAATTCATCATTCCACAACCCAACTGAAATTGCATTTTCATTCTTACTATCATCCCAATCCAGAATATTTCCATATGCACAATCAGTGTCCTCATTTCCCCACTCCCAGTGTTCACTCTCATCAAACACAATGTCCCTACTCACCATGATCCTCTTGGCAGCAGGATCATACATTTTGTATGCCTTGGACTCATTGCTTAGTCCCAAATGCACACACTTAATGCTTTTTACATCCAATTTCCTTATATTCTGATCCACATTATGGACATTCCCAATGCATCCGAACACTTTAAAGTGTTCTACAGAGGGTTTGACATTACTCCAGGCTTCTTCAGGGGTCTTGTCTTTCACAGCACTTGTAGGACACCGATTCAATACATAGACAACCCAGTTTACCCCTTCAGCCCAGAGTTTTTTTGGGACCCTTTTCTCAATCAGCATACTTTGAGTGATGTTCATAATGCTTTGGTTCTTGCTATGTGCCAACCCATTCTGTTGGGTGTGTATGGAGAGGTAAGTTGCCTTTTTATTCCATGAATTCGGCAAAATTCATGGAACTCATCAGAGATGAATTCTCCTCCCCTGTTTGTTCTTAAACTGACTATGCCCCTGCTTGCTTCCTTTTCAACTTGAGTCTTGAAGGCTTTGAAGGTGACCAGTGCCTCAAATTTTCTTGTCAAGAAAAACACCCAGGTCTTCCTTATTAAATCATCTATGAACGTAGGAAAATATCTCTTTCCATTATTAGACTCAGGTGTTATAGGGCCATATATATTTGAATGTATAAGCTGCAATCGTTGCTCCTCTCCATTGAATTTTCTTTGGAAAATGGTCTCCGTGTTGCTTACCCATTAAGCATCCCTCACACGGTTTTCCAGGGGCCTTTAACAGTGGTAACACCTTCACCATGTTTCCCTGATATAGGGCTTTCAGCCCTTGGTAATTCAGATGCCCCATTCGATAGTTCCACAAGTGAGTATCATTCTTAGCAATTGTTTTGAAACAGGCCTGTTCATGTTCTCTAAAATTCATGGTAGCCAACAATATGAACATGCAATTTGTGGACATTTCACTCTACATTATCAGTCCCCTAGTGTAGTGAAACAATTTACACATGTTATGTTGAATAAGTATGGCTATTCCCTTCTCTTACAACTACCCAATACTCAATTTTCACATCAACTCAGGAATGTAGTAAACATGCGTAATAACTGGAATCACCCCCTTCACTTCCATTCTAATGGTTCCCCTTCCCATTACTGACATTCTTGCATTATTCCCTAGTTTTACATACTGTCTAAATTCCTCATCTAAACTCACAAACCACATCCTATTCCGAGTCATGTGATTACTAAATCCAGAGTCAAGGAACCATACCTAATCCCTTGAAGCATGTTGCATCTTCATGTGAGTCATGAGCAACATCTCTTCGTCTTCGTCTAGCTCTGCAACACTTTGCATATCCACATGAGTCATGAGTAACATTTCCTCTTCTTCCTCTGCTGCTGCATAATTTGCACCCTTCTGCCATTCGGGACATTCATATTGAAAATGCCCTAATTTATGGCATTTGTAGTGCTCAATCAACTCCTTATTCAATTGTCTTTCTCGACCTATTCCTCTTCCTCAAAATCCCCAAAACACTCCTCTGCCCCTTCCTCTAAAAACTCTGTTATCCTAAGCAACTTTTAAGGCTTGATCATCTTCCTTATGTTCCTGCATTCTCAGTTCATGGACTAGTAGACTGCCATAAAGTTCATTAATGCTCAGGCTATCCAGGTTATTGGATTCTTCTATAGAGCAGGTCACATAGTTGAAATTGGATGTCATGTACCTCAAAATTTTCCCAACCACAACATTTTGCTATAATTGTTCATCGTGAGCTTTCATTTTATTCACAATTATCAGTGTCCTTAAAACATATTTATCCACCTTTTCTCTTTCCTTCATGCTTAAGACTTCATATTCTCGCCTTAAAGCTTACAATTGAGCTCTTCTTACCTTCGTTGAACCTTGATACTTTTGTTTCATAGACTCCTATATGGCTTTGGCAGACCCTTTATCAAGAATAGTTTCCATAATTTCTCGGTCAATTGCTTGAAATAGGTAGTTCTCCCATATGGATTTCCTTTGGCTTTCACTCATGGTTTGCCTTAATTTCTGTGCAGGTATTCCTTTTTCGACTAAATGCCACATTTCCTTGCTTATGAGGAAATTCTCAATCATCATTGACCAATGGTTGTAATGCCCATTAAACCTGGGAATGGATGTTGTGACGAATTGATCCGATGACGATGAAGCCATGTTGATTCTCTCTGGTTTCTGTGAATATTTCTCACTCTATGTCGATTCTCTCTCTTCTACAAATCTTTCTCACTCTGTGTATACACTCCCCTATTTTACCTAAATTGATTTGTTCTTCTCACTCTCTTACTCTCTCTTTCTCTCTCGGTGTTTCCCTCTCCAATTTCCCCAATCAAGCCAGTTTAGGCTCTGATATTAAATGTTGAGCTCACACTTTATAGAGAACAAACTCCCCTTTATTCAACCATTTCGGTCTCTTTTTATAGAGTTTACAGTGAATACTACCTAAAGTTGAGCTCACACTTTACTGAGAACGAACTCCCCTTTATTCAACCATTCCGGTCTCCTTTTATAGAGTTTACAGTGAATACTACCTAAAGTTGAGCTCACACTTTACAGAGAACGAACTCCCCTTTATTCAACCATTTCGGTCTCCTCTTATAGAGTTTCCCTCTCCAATTTCCCCAATCAAGCCACTTTAGGCTCTGACATCAAATGTTGAGCTCACACTTTATAGAGAACGAACTCCCCTTTATTCAACCATTTCGGTCTCCTTTTATAGAGTTTACATTGAACTACTAATTTCCATTCAATACTACCTACTAACTGAAAGTAAACAGAATATAACAACTAATTCCTCAACAGTTCAGTAACTGGACCTTTAACTACTAACATATAACACAACAGACTCAACATCCCAAGCTTTCAAATTATCTAGATATATCGATAAGAAAAATTGATTATTGGCTTGGCCCACCGAAGATCGAAGAAGTTGTCAAGTTGCCGAACCCTGTTTATTCAAATTTCATGATTCGAGTTTTGAGACATAAAAATTGTTCTAATGATGTGTAGATCAAAAAAATAGAAAGTAGAAATTCTTGACCCCCTTATATAAATATTAAACTTCTCTTGTACTCATTATTTTTGATACCGACACATCAAAATAATTTAAAAACATAATTTTTTTTAGTAACAAATTTTTTTAGTAACAAATAGGTACTTAGATGATCCATTATGTAATCTAACAAAAGAAAGTTCTTTATATTGCTTGCTGATTTTATTATTTATATTTTATTAATTTTCAATAGGGTTGGGGCCACTCAATCATAATTACAAAATAAAATTTCAAAGTTGATGAATGATTTTACTTAGTTTTAACTCTATAGTAATGAAGTTGATAAATACTATCATATTTTAGGGTTTGGTGGTTATTTTGTAGAATTTATTTTTAACATGAACAATATCTATCTATGTATAATTAAGAGCCCGTTTGGCAATGAGGTCAAATTGTTTTTTTTTAATTTTAGATGAAAATGTTTTGATGTTCTTAGTTTATTTTGATGTGTTGATGTTAAAAATAATTTTTAAAAAATAAAAAACATCATTTTATGGATATGAAAGTCATAGATTTGATCTATGTGGAGCTTTCAGAGATTTTACTGAAAAAAGAATGTAAAATGACTATCTTCATTAGATTCTATCAAAAGAATGTAAAATGACTATCTTCATAATTAAAAGAAGCTCAGAACGATATTTTAGAAGAAACGAGTCAATTTGCCCATTTCGCCGGGATTTTTTATCTCTGTAAAAAATTAATTGATTTTAAAAATATTGTATTTTGTAATTTTAATATTTAATTAGTATAAATATAATTGATAAAATTTGTTTAAAATGGGTTTTTTCAACCACAATGTGATTGAATATTGCTATTGCTAAATTTTTTTATTATTAAATTTGTTGAAAAATTTGCTAAGAAGGTGAAATGATTTATTAGGAATTTGTTGTCATGGATACTCTGGTTAAAAAAAACACAAAAAAAAATTGGTTAAAAAAGAACAACTTACTTGGACATTAAAAAATAAAAAATACACGTGAAAAAAAGGTCACCGTTCCTTAAAACGAAAAACAAAAGGAGTCTAAAATATAAATATAAATTCAAAGCCAAAGTTTTTTTTATAAGATTTATTCATTATATTATTCTATTAAATATATTTAAGAATACCTATATTAATTATTATTTTTGCAAGAAATCGTAGGTCATTTTTTTCTCTCTTTATATATTTTTAGGTGATAATATTAAATAAATATTAAACACATATACTTAGTCTCACATAATCTATAGTGTGATCGAAATGGGAAGTGATTTTTATAGTTTTTTAATTGTAGATAACCTAGATGAATCTGTAAAAAAAAATGAGTTGTCTGTTTTCCCCAGTTATATTAAATATAACACATTATATAAACAAATATTGCAAAATGTTTTTAAAAATAAATAGAAAAGTTTTTTCGTGCATAATTATTTACTTGTCATCTAAAAAGAACAATGTAGTCGAAATATTTGAGACTTATACGAAATTTAATTTTTATTTAAGCAAAATTTAATGTAATAAAATAGCTCAACACCCCCTAGTATAAAAATAGCAAAAAATATAATTGTATTCTAGGTCATTATATTTCTCGATCTAAATATTTTTAGGCGATAACATCCAATAAATATTAAAACATCTAATTAGTTTTACATACTTTAATTTGACACAAATATACAAATATATAATTAATTTGACATACTTTAAATAATATATTTAATTTAAAGGAAAAAATTGAAGTAAATCCAAATATTGAAATTCTATAATTTTAAACAAAACCTGAAAAAAAATTAAGACCGAAATCAAAAATTGCATAGAAGGATAAAATTGAAAGAAATGAAACTTTGATACTAAAAATATAAAGGATTTATAATAAATTTGCATGGAAGGATGAAATTGAAATCAATGAAAACTTTGAAACCGAAATTATATAGAATTCCAGCCCAATCTGAAAAATTAAAAGCATGAGGACCGATTTGAAACTTCAAGATATAATCAATTTCAATTGAAAGACGAAATTGAAACAAATCAAAACCTATATAATAGCATTAAGGGCAAGAACAACAAATTATAACGTTCAGGACTAAAATGACCTTTGACAAAAAACAACTTAGCTGACGTCATGTTGTGCGGGCAGGAGAGAGAAATGGGGGGGGAATTCAAACGACCATTGACACGTATACAGACATAATAGTGACACACGCGCCGCCCCATGTGGAAGAGCACATCCCTGAAAATCATTCTAGACACTGTTTGGGCATTTTCCAATGCCGTAGTACGCTGCACGTGCCGCTCGAAAAACGTGTGAGAGTATAAATGAACGGCGCGTCCAGCGACACGCCAACACCTGTCAGCGAAAAAAAAATTAAAAATGGCTAATTACCAGAATGCCCTTGACCTCGAGACCTGTTTTTTGTCTTTTTCGATGGACAAAATCATTAATGCATTGTTCAATGTAATATTAAAACAATAAAAAAACCGGTCGGCCAAACCGAGCCGGACCGGACCGAAATGGTCAATGACCATTCAGTCCCCGAAACCGGAGACGTTTTTTGTTGTTTTCGGGAGCTTTTTTGTCAATACACTATTCAACAAGCAAATAAAACACATATACAACGCGATTCACCGTTGATAAAATGACCAATAAATAAGTGAGTAATCAATTGTAGTACAGTGGAAGACTAGCTATTTTAGCTCTTTTGTAATGAACCCTGGCCCTGGGCAACAAATTCAAGGCTTATTATTGTTATCATCTACGAGCATCGAGGATTACTTTTAGATAACCGAAGAAAAGGAAAAAGACCGATGACTCAGATACATTTTCACCATCAAACGAGACAAACACAAAGAAAAGACATAGTACGAGACGGCCAGCACATAAAGACATGACGATATAAGATATTTAAGCAACGATTTCTTCTTCAATGGGCTAAGTTTCTAGTTTCGGTGCCTCCAAATCTTTCAGCAGCTGCTCTTTAGCCAACTTCTTTTTCATAGCCATCTCAATGTCCTTGCTCATCTTTCTCCTATACATCTCAGCAAATGTTATGGGCTCGTCTAGCACCGACTCCTCTCCCTCTCTAATCTTGAGGGGATAAACTGTAGCATCTGGTGCTGGGTTCTGGAAGGTGGCTATGGACAGCCTGCTAGAGTTCGAGTTCACCACGGCCTGGTGGTCTGCGTTCTTGAATCTTCCATTGCTAAGATACTGCCTCGCAAAATCCCATTTAGTTTTTAGTCCAAGTAATTAATTACGGTTAGCAGTGCGAGTATATAACCCAGCTCAATATATTGACTTCAATTTCATTAACAAGAAATATACTAGTTTCATACTCACATGACCATGGTCTCCAAGATTGACGACGAAAGCGCCCTCAACAGGCTGAACGGTGATCCAAGTCTTTCCGTTATCTCTAGTGGCCTGAAGACCACCAACGGTGTCCTGGAGCAAGAGGGTGATGGTGCCGGGATCGGTGTGGCGTTTGAGTCCAAGTGTGAGGTCCGGCTGTGGACATTTTGGATAGAAATTGACCACCACCTTCTGGTCCATGTCAACACAAGCCTTAGTTAAAGCCTCTGTTTCTAGTCCCATAGCCTCCGACAAGACCCCAAGAAGCTTGCAGGCAAGTTCCATCAGCTTCTGACTGTATTCCTCAGTCACTGCTCTCCATGCCTCTGGCTTGTCAGGCCACCTTGAATAGTCTCTGTTGCGAGTTGGGTACGAGAAGAAGGTCACTATTTCACGCCAGTCTTGAACTGCCTCTCCCTGTTTTACAACATCAGAAATCAGGATCATGTTTCCCCCTCTCCTCTCTGTATCCATTGATTTTGTCCCGTATAGGTACAGATATTAATTTTCGGTGCCCCTTCCACATAAAACTAACAACTGCTGTATGATATTGATTCCTTTGCACTTTATTTTACTCGAAGTAGCTCATTAAAAAAAGCATTACTGTTTATTATTCAATAAATAAATGGAGCCAAGAGAGTAAAATAAATAAAATTAGTAACTTGCGAGGTCATATATATATATATAGTGATGTGCGTGTATATACAGAACACCCAAGAAGTCAAGATTACTTTAAACCACTCCAAAATAAAAGTCTTGGATCTACCGTGGATGCTAACAGTCAGTTGATTTTCAAGCATTCCCCAGCTGAACTTGTAGTCTTCATGTATACCTTTGTCTTCATGTAAGAACAGAGTACGCTTACTAGCTAGCCCAGCATCAACTACTTGTTGCCTTGGCATGGTATATTTTTAAATTGGAAACATCTATTTTTAATATGGAAAGAGATCACTCCACTAGGGGATTTGACAGTGAATGTCTAGCATTAAAATTTAGAAAACAAAACGTAAAAGAGGGTATACCTGTAAATGGCTGGAGACGATGAAGCCACCCTTTTTGCCACCGGACATATCAAACCGAAGCTTCTCTTCCGGTGGCAAAGCAAAAAACTCTTTAGCGAGAGTTGTCATCTCAGACACCAGCTTAGCATCAACCCCATGATCGACGATTTGAAAAACCCCCCATTCCTCGCATGCCTTCACGATCTTGCTGCATATTTCACCTCTCTTTTCACCTCCGTCATCGATCCCAGCTATTGAAATGACTGGAATTTCATTGCTGAAGTTGTTGTAAGCCACCTTCGGACGCTCATCTTCATCGCGTACAAAGCTTGCCTGGAGGGTTTTCTCTTCTGCCAAAGCTGTGAGGGTAGAAGGAGCCATAGTTTTCGGACTGTTTCTAGCTCAAAGATTTGAGTGCTTGAAGTGGTTGTGCTTTTCTCCCAGCACTTTTAATAAATCATAAATGCGAATGTTGGTGTTTAGTAAGCTGATTGGTGGTGCCAGGGGTGCCAAGGGGGCGTGCGTACGTATAGCAGGGGATGCTGGCATGTGCTACCTACCTCTCCTTAGCTGGTGTGGAAGTGAGCTTGTGGTTACCAAATTTCTCAGTTTCCTTTTCGCTCTTGTTTCTGCGTAGAGATTGAAGGGGATATATGTAATAATAGTTTTATTAGTTTTCACAATCCCTCAATTTTCAAAATATAATAATAATATTTTTTTTTCTTCTTAATTTAGATTTGAGGTGTTTGAGACTGTAACGATTGATTTTCAAAGATATTTTCACTTGAAAATACATAAAAATAATATATATATATATATATATATATTAAATCATTTTTGACATCATGTAAAAACAATCTACGAATATGTATATAAAACATTATATAATAATAATAATAATAATAATAATAAAAGCAATGGTTTTTTGCTTCCGATTCCTAGCTTAATAAAAAAGAGTATAGGAAAACGACCTTTTAAACTAGAAAAAGAAAAAGAAAGAAGAAAGAAGAAATAAACAAGAAGACTTTACTAAACAATTTTTTAAACGACCTTTTCTATGCTTGAACTTTAGGTGTCGAGAGAAACCTAGTTCTAGAATGAAGGCAAACACAGGTTTGTTTACTAAGAAAATAAAACAAGAAGAAACTATTTTTGTCTTTATTTTTATATATAGCTGTTTTTCAATAAAACAAAAACTGCAATATGTGTTAATATATTAAAAAAATCAAGATTATAACATTTTCTTAAAAAAATCAAGTTCATAATTCATAACATCAATATTATTTTTTTGTATTGTGATAATCTAATTATAAGAATAATGTTTTTATAATTTAGATTTAAAATAATCATGAAAACAATATAAATCCAATTATTTTTTATATTAGATTGATGATAAAAAAAATATGTTTCTTATAACATAAAAAAATGTAATCTTAATGTTTATATTACTAAAATGTTTGTATATAAAACAAGAATATTGTATCATTGAACTTTTTTTCTTCTCATTTTTTTAACGTCAAATCAAACTTGTTTCAATTATTTTTTTAATAAAAACCAAACTGTATGATCTAATTTCAGTTTAATAAAAAAAATAGAAAAATAGTGACATGTTAAATTCATGAATTTTCACATCATATAAAATCCACTAATCAATTACATGCACTTCGTTATGACTCAAACTATTTTGTTTTTAAACTTACCAAAATATATTAAGAGAATAAAGATTTTTTAGCAGTATTATCAAATCTAATCAAGCGCTTCAAACTTGAAACCTATTAATCTGACTTTATGCCTAACTCGAGTTTTAAATTAAATCATGTAAAAGCTAGTCCAGAATAAATCAATAAACTTAATTGGTCTAAAGATAACTAAGATCATCAATAAAAACATATAAGATTTGATGAGTAAACTTGCTAAACCCGTGAATCAAGTAACCAAAGTTATACTCTAGGGTTGATAACATTTTGGTCGCCCCTTTTTTGAAAGAAAAAATTATCAGATGACGCTTTGCGTATTCTTGAAAAACAAAATCAATCCAAAATTAAAAATCAACCAGGGCTCAGATTTATAATTTGATGAACTTTAAAGGTAAAAAAAAACATTTAATATGAAATCTTCCCATCTAGTAGAATAAGTTGACACAAATATCATTTATTCTGGTGACCTAAATCGGTGTCAACCATATGTTTCTTTTTTATGCCATTGAAATTCAATGACCTTGTCTCTCCTCTATCAACCAAGAACTAAAAGAAAACAAAAATAAATTTTTGTATCAAAAGCGAATTTGAAAAATATTGAGACATCTAAATTATATAATGTGTCTGATTTTTTAAGTTTAAGAACTAAACTATATTTAATTCTAAACTTATGACACACCACACCTCTGTTTAACGTTATTTTTTCATTTCGATCCTTTTTTGTTCAATTTCATCCATTCTTAAGAATTTAAAATTAATTGGTCTTTAATTAGGACAAAATTCTTGGATAAAAAAGATTGATGGCCAAATTAAAAAAAAAAACAAAAAGTTATGCATAATGGGTGAACAAAGAAAAACCCACACGTTTTATAGTATAAGTAATTCTATCTTTATACAATATGATCCCAATCATCTCCTCCCTCCAATGCAAAAATATTTGAACTTAACATAGTATAAAAACACATTTACATTATAGGTCCAATCAAGGTGCTTTTGGTCATTTGCCTTTTCTAGATAGTAGACCACAAATACTTGTAAAATTAGATGCTTAACCCCTTGATTAAGATACTTTGAGAAATAATTAAAATGTTGTTGAATTAAAGTGAAAGAAAAAAAGATGATAAAGAAGACTGAAGTGCGAGAGAGAAAAGAAAAGGAACGAAATAATGGTAGAAATTTCAAGGAAGGGGGGAAAAAACCATTTCAATGATGTTAAAGATACATCAAAGATTCAAGTAGTACACATGTAATATCATTGAAAAGATTTCATCAAGATGGATTTCATCTTCTCTATTTTTGGTTTTGTGGCTACTTCTCATTTAGAGAGATCAACGATCTCTTACGGTTCATCTAGAATAGGAATAGACTTGTAAATATGGAAGCTATATATTTGATTTCTATGGAGCATTGGTCTCTCAGAGATTTTACTGAATAAAAAGATGTAAAATGATTACTTTTATAATTAAAAAAAAGCTCTAACTGACATTTTAGAAGAAATGAACCTTGACCTGTTAAAGTTCTTAAGATCCTCAAGATCAATATGGTAAGGATTTCAGTATTTTAGGATGATAATGTTTTGAAGTCATGCATAATAATTTATAGTCTTACGGGACAAATGATTTTTTGTTATCCTTATTTGTTATATACCATGATTTATAGAACAATAAAATCATGGGTTATTAGTTATTTTCTGTCTTAATGAAAGTCTATTTAATAACTATGTAAGTCCTTGAATAAACATGAATTTTCTTCTGCATCTATGTGTTACAATGCATCTCTATTTTTGCCAATGTTTGTGGTTAGATAAACTTGGTTCTGACATGTGGTATCAAAGCCTCCTCATAAGGCCTGACAAACACCATAATCATTATAGTGAAAGGATAAAATGATAAGTGAGAGCAACTCTGTATAGCCTGACAGTCCACGGTTCGATGGACACTTTGATCACTAAAGTATGCTTATGGAAAATTTTCTGTGTTCCAACGAGTATTGGTGTTTAATGGAAACTAGGATCTTTGTAGCAGCAAAAATGACATACCTCACTAAGGTATAAAGAAATATGGTTAAGATAAAAAGTCAAAGGACTGAAGGCTAAGAACTAACAACTATTTGTTCCTAGCCATTAATCAATCCATTCTGGAAACAATTTTAAATGAGGACACAACAAAAGATATTTGAGACTCTTTCAAACAAAAATACCAAAGGACAACACAAGTCAAACATGCTCAAATTCAAGCTCTACACCAAGAGTTTGAAGTATTACACATGAAAGTTGGGGAATCAATCAATGACTAGTTCAACAGAATTCTTACAATAACCAATAAAATGAGAATTCATGCTGATTGAATGGAGGATGTGGTAATTATTGAGAAGATCTTGTGGTACATGACTCTGAAGTATGATTATGTGGTATTCTTAATAGAGGAATAAAATAATTTGGATACTATATCCATTGATGAGCTTCAAAGCAGCCTGTTGGTACATGAACAACGAATCAGTCGTCACACTATCAATGAACAAGCTCTTCAGATCAGTTACGAACCTCAAGTAAAAGAAAGAGGTGGTGACAAAGGTTCTTATAGAGGGAGAGGTCAAGTTAGGGGTAGGTTCTAGTTTGATAAAACTACCCTAGAGTGTTATAACTGTTACGAGTTTGGTCATTTTCAATGAGAATGTCCAAAAAGAGCAAGAGATACAAGGGTTAACTTTGTTGAGACTAGTGATGATATGCTTTTAATGACTTATGTGGATGTTAAAGAAACTGAAAGATGTCATCATTTGTGGTTCCTTAATCCTAGATGTAGTAACCATATATATGGGAAATGAGAGTTATTCTCACAGTTTGATGACAACTTCAGAGAACAAGTGAAGTTAGGCAATAATACATGTCTCACTATAAAAGGGAAAGACAATATTCAAATGGAGATAAATGGCATCATACAGGTGATTACTGATGTTTTCTTTGTGCCTGATTTGATGAACAATTTACAAGTATTGGTTAACTGCAAGAGAAGGGATTGACATTGCTTATACAACATATAAATACAAGATTTATCATTCTAAAAAAAGCTTAATCATGGAAACCAATATGACATGTAATAGAATGTTTTTTATGTTTGTCATTGTCCATCAAAAGAAGAAACTTGTTTCTCCTTAGTAACCACATATCAACCTCACATTTGGCATTCTCATTGTGGTCACCTTAGTTGGAATGACCTCAAGGTGTTCCAACAAAAGAAACTAGTGGATGGATGACCTCAATTGAAAGCTTTGTCAAAGATATGTGAAGATTGTCGGTTAGGAAAACAACATCGTGATCCTTTTCCTAAGGAAAGCACGTGGAGGGCATCTGGAACTCTTCAACTCATTCATACAAACATATGTGGGCTAATAAATCAAGTTTCAAACAGCAAAAAAGATATCTTGTTACCTTTATTAATGATTTTAGCAGAAAAACCAGGGTTTATTTCCTTGTTAAGAAATTAGAAGCATATGTTATCTTTAAATCCTACAAAGCTAGAGTTGAGAAAGAAACTGGTACATCTATAAAGATTCTTCAAACTAATCATGGAGGGGAGTTTACATCACAAGAGTTCACACACTTTTGCGATACAAATGACATTTAATGACAATTAACACCTGCATATTCACCTTAACATTGTGGGGTTGTGGAGTGAAAGAATCGTACTATTATGAATATGTTGTCAGAAAGAAAATTCCAAATAATTTCTAGCCGAAGTTGTGAACTGTACGTTGCACATTTTGAATAAAAACCATACACTTGTCATACAAAACCAGACACTAGAAGAGGCTTGGAGTGGAATCAAACCATTGGTAAGTCATTTTCAGATTTTTGGGTTCATTTCCCATATTCATATACCTGATAACAAGAGAGTAAGGTTGGATGTCAAAAGTCTAAAATGTATACTATTTAGGGTAAGTAAAGAATCCAAAGACTATAAATTATATGATCCTATCTCACAAAAAAATAATTATCTGTCATGATGTGATCTTTCAAGAAGACGAAAAATAGAATTGGGACAAGAGTCACAATGAATCTATCTTAGCTAATTTGGAGTGAAAGGATGATAATAAGGAGGATACAAATGCTAGTCCTACTAATCTTGAAGAGGAAACTAATGCAAGCCTTGAAAAGGAAACTAATGCAAACAATACTCATCCTGTCAGTGAACTTGACATCATAAAGTCTGTTCACCATGACACAATTGATGGAGGAAAGTTTTCCAGTGATGATAGAGGAATAATTGGAACACCACCAATATGGATGCAAGATTTTGTGAGTGATTAAGGTCTCTTTGATGAAGGAAATATGGCTAATCTAGCCTTATTCTTAGATCATGATCCTCTGACATACAAGGATGCATTGCAACATAGCAAATGGCAACATGTCATGAATGCTTAAATTAATGCTATTATGAAGAATGATACTTCAGAACTCATTGAATTGTCATCTAGAGTTAAGACCATTGGAGTTAAAATGGATTTTCAAAACAAAACTCAATGAACATGGAAAATGGACAAATACAAGGTGAGACTTGTTGGGAAGAGGTATAGTCAACAATATGGAGAAGATTATGATGAGGTGTTTGCACCAATAGCTCATTTGGATACTATTCATACAATCATCTCACTTGCTACTCAAAATTGTTGGATAATCTATCAACTAGACATCAAATCTACATTCCTGCATAGAGAGATGAATAAAGAAATATGTGGATGAACCTTCAGGGTATGCACAAAAAATGCAGGAATCTAAGATCTACCGACTAGAAAAGACTCTATAAAGGCTTAAACAAGCTTCCCGTGTATGGTATAGTCGAATAAAGACTTATTTTGTTCGTAAAGGCTTTGAGAAGTGTCCCTATGAGCATGCTCTCATCATTAAAGCTGGAGAAAGAGGTAAATTCATGATTGTATGCCTTTACATTGATGACCTTATATTCACTGGTAATGATGAGATTATATTTGAACACTTAAAGAAATCAATGATGAATGAATTTGACATGAGCAATCTTGGTAAGAATAGGTATTTCCTGGGAATTGAAGTCTTGCAAAGGATGGATGGTATGCTGAGAAGATCTTGGAGAGTTTCAATATGAAACAGTGTAATCTAATGCACAATCTAATGGTTCCAAAATTTAAACTCACTAAGGATGAAAATGGAGTAAGGATTAATGGAACACTTTACAAACAAATCGTGGGAAACTTTATATACATGACAACCACTTATCCTGATATGATGTTTCTAGTAAGTTTAATTATCCGATACATGGAACGACCCTCTAAGACTCATCTTCAAGCAAAAAAAAGGTGTTAAGATATGTAAAGGGTACAATTAACTTTGGATTGTTCTACAAACAAAGAGGAACTAAGGAACTAGTTAGGTACATGGACAATAACTACATTGGTGATCAGAATGATATGAAAAACACTTCTGGTTATAGTTTTGATAGTAATGTTGCAATGTCTTGATCCTCAAAGAAACAAGTAGTAGTTAGTCTCTTAACTGCCAAAACAAAGTTCATTGCTGCTACACCTAATGCCTGCCAAGCAGTATGGTTGAAGAGGATCTTGGAGCAACTTAATCATCATTAAAGCAAACCAACCGTGATTGACTGCGATAACACCTCAACTATCAAACTATCAAAGAATCTAGTCATGCATGGTCGCAACAAACATATTGACGTGAGTTTTCATTTTCTTCAAAATCTCATCAAAGAAGAAATTGTTTTTTTTGTATAAACCACGCGGTGTCCCAAACGCTGACCTAGACTAATCCACATTCGCACCGGGTGGGTCCCGAATGGGTAAATGTGCTCCCCAAATAGCCGGCTCCATACAAGAGGAGAGATTGAACCTCTTAAAGAACGAGAGTGCCCTCACCACTCATGCTAGGACCCTTGGGTTAAAGATGAAATTGTTGACTGATGGAGTGTTCCACTCATGAACAAACAAAGACATTCTGACAAAACCACTAAAGCTTGAGATATTTGTGAAGATGTGTGGTCTTATAGGTGCTTCTGATTATCCAGAGATACACTGAATGATAATACACCACAGTATAAGGAAGACTGTTAAAGTTGTTAAGATCCCCGAGATTAATATGGTTAGGATTTCAGTATTTTAGGACGAGATTGTTTTGAAGTCATGCATAATAATTCCTAGTCTTAAGGCACAAGTGATTTCTGCATTATTATTTTTTTTGTTATATGCCACGATTATAGGACTATAAAATCATGAGTTCGTTCTTTTCAGTCTTGATGAAAGGCTATTTGATAACAATGCAAGTTATTGAATAAACATGAGTTTTCTTTTGCATTGTGTGTTACAATGCATCCCTATATCTGCCAAAGTTTATGGTTCAATATAATTGGTTCTAACATGGCCCTGTGCAACAAATTCAAGGCTTATTATTGTTATCATCTACAAGCATCGAAGATTACTTTTAGATAACCCAGAAAAGGAAAAAGACTGAGGACTCAGATACATTTTCACCATCAAACGAGACAAACACAAAGAAAAACATGATCAGACATAGTAAAGACGGCCAGCACGTACAGACATGACGATATAAGATATTTAAGCAAGGATTTCTTCAATGGGCTTAGTTTCTAGTTTCGGTGTCTCCAAATCTTTCGGCAGCTCCTCTTTAGGCTTAGTTTCTGGTTTCGGTGCCTCCAAATCTTTCAGCAGCTGCTCTTTAGCCAACTTCTTTTTCATAGCTATCTCAATGTCCTTGCTCATCTTCCTCCTATACATCTCAGCAAATGTTATGGGCTCGTCTAGCACCGACTCCTCTCCCTCTCTAATCTTGAGGGGATAAACTGTAGCATCTGGTGCTGGGTTCTGGAAGGTGGCTATGGACAGCCTGCTAGAGTTCGAGTTCACCACAGCCTGGTGGTCTGCGTTCTTGAATCTTCCATTGCTAAGATACTGCCTCGCAAAATCCCATTTAGTTTTTAGTCCAAGTAATTAATTACGGTTAGCAGTGCGAGTATATAACCCAGCTCAATTTAATTTAACAAGAAATATACTAGTTTCATACTCACATGACCATGGTCTCCAAGATTGACGACGAAAGCGCCCTCAACAGGCTGAACGGTGATCCAAGTCTTTCCGTTATCTCTAGTGGCCTGAAGACCACCAACGGTGTCCTGGAGCAAGAGGGTGATGGTGCCGGGATCGGTATGGCGTTTGAGTCCAAGTGTGAGGTCCGGCTGTGGACATTTTGGATAGAAATTGACCACCACCTTCTGGTCCATGTCAACACAAGCCTTAGTTAAAGCCTCTGTTTCTAGTCCCATAGCCTCCGACAAGACCCCAAGAAGCTTGCAGGCAAGTTCCATCAGCTTCTGACTGTATTCCTCAGTCACTGCTCTCCATGCCTCTGGCTTGTCAGGCCACCTTGAATAGTCTCTGTTGCGAGTTGGGTACGAGAAGAAGGTCACTATTTCACGCCAGTCTTGAACTGCCTCTCCCTGTTTTACAAGATCAGAAATCAGGATCATGTTTCCCCCTCTCCTCTCTGTATCCATTGATTTTGTCCCGTATAGGTACAGATATTAATTTTCGGTGCCCCTTCCACATAAAACTAACTACTTTTATTTTACTCGAAGTAGCTCATTAAAAAAAGCATTACTGTTTATTATTCAATAAATAAATGGAGCCAAGAGAGTAAAATAAATAAAATTAGTAACTTGCGAGGTCATATATATATATATATATATATATATAGTGATGTGCGTGTATATACAGAACACCCAAGAAGTCAAGATTACTTTAAACCACTCCAAAATAAAAGTCTTGGATCTACCGTGGATGCTAACAGTCAGTTGATTTTCAAGCATTTCCCAGCTGAACTTGTAGTCTTGATGTATACCTTTGTCTTCATGTAAGAAGAGAGTACGCTTACTAGCTAGCCGAGCATCAACTACTTGTTGACTTGGCATGGTATATTTTTAAATTGGAAACATCTATTTTTAATTTGGAAAGAGATCACTCCACTAGGGGATTTGACAGTGAATGTCTAGCATTAAAATTTAGAAAACAAAACGTAAAAGAGGGTATACCTGTAAATGGCTGGAGACGATGAAGCCACCCTTTTTGCCACCGGACATATCAAACCGAAGCTTCTCTTCCGGTGGCAAAGCAAAAAACTCTTTAGCGAGAGTTGTCATCTCAGACACCAGCTTAGCATCAACCCCATGATCGACGATTTGAAAAACCCCCCATTCCTCGCATGCCTTCACGATCTTGCTGCATATTTCACCTCTCTTTTCACCTCCGTCATCGATCCCAGCTATTGAAATGACCGGAATTTCATTGCTGAAGTTGTTGTAAGCCACCTTAGGACGCTCATCTTCATCGCGTACAAAGCTTGCCTGGAGGGTTTTCTCTTCTGCCAAAGCTGTGAGGGTAGAAGGAGCCATAGTTTTCGGGTTGTTTCTAGCTCAAAGATTTGAGTGCTTGAAGTGGTTGTGCTTTTCTCCCAGCTCTTATAAAAGTAAAAACTCGGATGCGAATGCCGGTTTTTAGCTAACCTGATTAGAGGTGCCATGGGGGTGTGCGTCCGTTTATAATAGAGGATGCTGGCATGTGCCACCTACCTGTCCTCAGCTGATGAGGAGGTGAGGTTGTAGTCACCAAACTTTTTCTGTTTCCTTTTCGCTCTTGTTTCTGCATAGAGATTGAAGTAGATATATGTATATTAAATTATTTTTGACATGTAAAAACAATATAGAATTATGTATATAATATATATATATATAATAATAATAATAATAATGTATATATATATATAATAATAATAATAATTAAAAAAAAAGCAATGGTTTTTGCTTCCGATTCCCTGCTTTATAAAAAAGAGAGAACAAGAAAGAACATGGTCTAACCTTGAACTTTAGGTGTCGAGAGAGACACTAGTTCTAGAAGGAAGGCAAACACGGGTTTATTTACTAAGAAAAATAAAATAGGAAGAAACAATTTTTTGTCTTTATTTTAATTTATAGCTGTTTTTCAATTAAAAAAACTGAAGTATGTGTTAATTTATTAAAAAAAAATAAGATTATAACATTTTCATAAAAAAATGAAGATCATAATTCATAACATCAATATTATTTTTTTTGTGCTGTGATGATAATCTAATTATAAGAATAATGTTTTTATAATTTAAATTTAAAATAATCATGAAAAAAATATAAATCCAGTTATATTTCTTTGTTAGAATGATGATAAAAAAATATAACAATATATATATATTATGATAGGGGCTTGAGATTTTTTGAGCTAAGAACCCTAAAAAACTTTATAAATTATGATACACCTATAAATGGTGTCAAAACACCAAAAATACCTCCCTGAAAATTAAAATCAATCCGAAATTAAAAACCAACTCAATCTTAGATCTATAATTTGAACTTTAAAGGAAAAAAAACAGCTAATATAAAATCCTCTCATGTAATGGAATAAGTTGACACAAATTTCATTTGTTTTGGTAACCTAAATCGGTGTCAACCATATATTTCTCTTTATACAGTCAAAATTACTTTTCTCTCTCCTCTCTCAATCAAGGACTAAAAAATAACAAAAATAAGTTTTTGTATCAAAAGCAAATTTGAATAATATTGAGGTATTAAAACTGTATAATATATCCGATCTTTAATGTTGGAGGACTAAACTATATTCTATTCTAACCTTATGACACACCATCCATATTTGATATTTTTTTTCATTTTAATCCTTATTTTTTCAATCTCATACATATTCTAGAAAGCCAAATGACTTACACGCATACTCCAATGCAAAGTTACAGCCTTCAAGAAAATCATGTGTGAGCTCGAATCCATTTCATTAATGGCACATCAAAGCATAATGATCAAAATACTTTTATATATATATATATATATATATATATATATATATATATATATATATATATATATATATATATATCTGAATTTCTAATTATTTAGAAAATACTTATATATATATATATATAACCTTCATTTTGTTTTTTTAAATATCAATAGCTTCATTCATAATTAAAGTCATTATGTGTGAAGTAGAAAATTCTCAGAAATTAATAAAAATAGTGTCATGTTTTCTTATTAACAAATACAACAATGAGAGAAAAGTCTTTCGCATGGCGGTGATAGAATGTTAGGAAACCACCCCAACCTCGTAGTTGTCCCCTGCCTAGCTACTCGTCACGTGCATTTCATCACCTAACGAGTCCAAACTGCCTACCCTTTTTTTTCTTTTTGCCATCCTGGCATTTCTCTACCTTTCGGTCAACGCCTAATTTAACTTGTTCTATAGTTTGACCTTTCAGCTTTTCTTTTTTCCGTAAGTTTTTCTCTTACACCTTAACTTTTTTTTTTCTTCTCACATGACATTTCTTAAAATATATGTATTGCTCAGTTTTATAGTAATTAAAATAGATATTTATAAAAAATAATGATTTAAACTTTTTTTTCTTAAAATTCCTAGGTAAACTCTCCTTTTTCTATATATGTATTTTTTTATTAGAACATGTGTTTATTTAAGAAAATGTTTTTTAATAAGAAATAAAGGGAATTAATATGAATTTTAGTAAAGATTTTAGTCTTTTGAATTAAGCTAGCAAATTGTAACTCTTTAATCAAAACTCTTTCCCTATTCATGTATTTCCCTTGTTATTTTTTTATCACAAACATTGTTATTAAATAGAAACATGATTTATAATAATGATAAAAAATACATTTTTTACTCTCATTGAATATCAACGAGTGTATGCTTCTTCTTTTTAAATAATCATATTAGATTCATATATAATGGTTCACAAAGTAATTATTAACATTGCTATAAAATGCATAATTTCTTAAATATCATTTTAATAATTTTATTTATATTTAATTTCATTGTAAATTAAAAAAATAAAGGACCTTTTTTATATATATATATATATATATATATATATATATAAAGTCATTCATTTAGGTCTAGAAGGATGAGCGTGCTAGTTTGCCCTTCTACTTTCTTTAATGGACAAAGAAAACATCATCCACCCACACAACACAGTATCATGTCAACTAGTTTGCTTATTAGCCATCTTTGTGTTTGAAAAGTTGAGATTTATGAATATTTAGATCTCAAATACTATTTTCATTTTTTATATAAAAATATAATGATAACCTCAATGAATTCATTTTTACCCCCAAAAACACCCTTTAGTCGATCCCAAAATCAAAATTAGAATAAAAAAGAAAAAACAGTGATAATCTAGGTGATACAAGTACATCTAAAAGAAATAAGAATAATAAGCGATTTAGGTTATAGGCCTAATTTAGTTTAATAAGTTGATCTAGATTAATTAGACAATAAAGTAAGTAAATAATTTTTTTATAAGAATAAAGATCAGGATAACCTAGAAAAATAATCTTGGAAGTATGAAATTGGAAAAAAAAGAGAGGAAAAAATAATAACTTGAATCAACCTAAGTTAATGTGATAGATATTTAACCTTAATAATAAGAGATGTGCAAAACTTTCCCCCCCATGTCATGAGAGATCAGAATAACCTGATAGAAAAAAAGTTGTTTTTAAACAACATTCAACAATGTAACTATAATAGAAAATGAGCCATGAAAAAGGAAGATGACCCGTGTTAAAATTTTAAATTTTTGATTTAGATTATTAGATTAAAATCACCATAATTAAAAAAAAATTGCACAACTTAATCCCCAACAAATCTAAAGAAAGAAATCAGGAACAGAAATCAACTACATAACCGGAACGGTACTAAAATGTTCCGGCCGGAATTTGGTTTATATTTCTGGAACGGGCTAGAATTAAAATCAAGATGAAAATGACATTATTTTGTCTCACTTTTTTTAATAGCACGGAACATTCCGACCATTTCGATCGGAACAGAACAATATTGACAACCCTGATGATTATTGCATACGTGTTCAAAACGGAAGGGCGACATCCACTTATTGACGTGTACATGTTAAGTTATAACCATTTGTTTATATATATATATATATATATATATATATATATATATATATATATATATATATATATATATATATATATATTACAAAACACCTAATTGGCGTGGCCTTTCCACTGTGCTCCCTCTCACAGATGACTGTGGATTCGAGCAATGTAGGGGCGAAAATGGCCCTCGGCTGGGCAAACAGAGCTATTTTCGGTTTTTCCTTTTCCCGTCCTTTTTTTAAAAAAATATTCAGTTGTGAACAGTGCATTGACGTAATTGCACGCATCCGGACCGGTACCGTCCGGTCCGATCCGGTTCGCCGCAACTTTTGATTTTTTAATTATTTTCTGAAATGGCTAAAGACGGTTTTAGCCCCTAATAAGACAAAAACAATGAATTGGGTCCAGGGACAGGACGGTAATTGACCCTAGTTTTTCAGTTTAATATTCAGTGTCTGTCAGGGCGTGAGCCGCACTCGCCATGCGGTTTTCCGCCTCACACCCTCTTCATGCGGCGCGTGCGGCATGATACGGTGGACGGAAATTGGCTGCCGACATCTAACACGATGCGTCGCCGCGTGGTCTTCCTCCCGCGGTGGCGCGTGTAACTGAAAAAATTCCGTGGACGCGGAGGAGGCCGGTTCAAGCCGCCAACCACGTTTCTCTCTCTCTCTTGCACGTTAATGTGCAGAAGAGTCCCCCATAGTTTTTGACTTTGCACTTCGGTCCCTCGGCTTTTGATTTGATTTTTGGTCCTCATTTCTGTTATATAAGTTTTGATTTAGTTCGATTGGGTCCTCCGATTTTAATTAATTGAATGTCAAAGTTTCACTTCGGTCCTGCTACTTTCAATTTCCGGATTGGTTGTATATAACTCAATTAATTCGGTACACAAGTTTCGATTTTTGCAATTTTGTCATCTGATTTCAATTGAGAATAAATGTAATTTGCATTTCAGCCCTTTGACTTTTAATTTTTTAATTTAAGCCCTTGATATTTGATTTTCATTTAAGTCCTTATACTTTTATTTTTTTTATATTTCTAGAATAATCCCTACTTTTGTCCATGTATATATAAGTGTATTTAACACAATAATAATAATAATAATAATAATAATAATAATAATAATGATGATGATGATGATGATGATGATGATGATAATAATAATAATAATAATAATAATAATAGGAATAGTAAGAATAATAATAATAATAATAATAACTTAAATTTTTTTTCTTACTCTTCTGTGTTTTTTTTCTTTCTTCCGATAATTTGATAATATTTTTTTTGCCGGTAATAGCAATAATAATTGTTTTTTGTTTTTTTTATCTTTTGTGAAAGTTTCTTACATGTTTTTAGTCTTTCATTTTTTCTTTTATTATAATAATAATAATAATAATAATAATAATTAAATTGTTTTTTCGTGCTTGCTCTTTCTTTAATGTTTTTTTCCCTCCGGATAATTTAATAATTTTTTTTATAGTAATAACAATAATAGTTTTTTTTAATCTTTTGTTAAAGTTTCTAGGATATTTTTAGTCTTTTATTTATTTTTGTTTCTTTCATTATTAACATAATAATAATAATAATAATAATAATAATAATAATAATAATAATAATAACAATAACAATAATAATAATGATAATAATAATTTAATTGTTTATCTTACTTATTCTTTTGTTAATGTTTTTAAATTTTTAATCCAGGATAATTTAATAATTATTTTATCATTTTCAAGGATTCATGATTACATTGTGCACATTGCGGCTAATTTTTTTAAAAAAGTCAAAACCGAAAACACCCCCAGAAAAAACACAACACGCCTGATCACCAAGCCCATTTTCTTTTGTGATCTTTTATAACGCCGCTTCTTTATTCTAAAAAATGTTATTTATGCTTGCGGAACAAACTTTACTTAAAAATTGATACATGTTATCTCATAATCTATAATTTCTCTTAATTATATCATATAAATTTATTGTTTTTGATTTAATTTTATTAAATTATATACACAAAAATACACGCGGCAACGCGCGGGCAATATAGCTAGTATATATATTGTGAATGAATTGTAAGATAAAAAGAAGAAGGCTAAATAGGATGGTCACGTATTTCATAGCAACCACTTATCAAGCAATTAAAATCATCAAGGAGGATATATAGTTATTTTATTAGCATTTTTATAAATGATTGAAGCGATAATAAAAATAAGGTAACGAGCTTCCTTCGATCATTCTATTATTAATTTCACACTAGTTCTTACAAAATCAATAATACATGTGCGAGTAAAATAGGTACATGTTTTGTTTTTAAAAGAAATATTGGCTTTCGATTAATTTTAGCTTTTAAAAAAAAACATTAACAAATTTGTGCGAGTAAAATAACGTGTTTTTTTAGAGTATAGTTGAGATTATTTTTGTTTAGAAATATATCAAAATAATATTTTTATTTTTATTTTTTTAATAATTATTTATAACATAAGCAAGAACACAAAAAAATATATAAAAAATTATCTAAGGACAAAAAAAAAATTGTAATTTAAAAAAAAAATCAATGTTTTTTATAAGAAATTTTAAAACACAGTGACAGAGATTTAAAAAGCTGGTCGAGGGATTGATTGATTCTGGTGAATGGAAGGTTGCTTGCACTGTGAGAGATTTCTTTAAGACGACCGGCCCAATATGGAAGGTCCAAATCATTAACCCAAACTAAGGAACTGCACGAAAGAAAACCGGAGGCACGCTATTCAAAATTAATCCACCCCTAACGGCTAGTTTCCTAGCAAACGTGTGAATCCGTGTGCTTGTGTTTAGGCTCCAACGGTCAAATTCTCACTTTATAAACCCCATCTACTATGCCAAAAACATCGACTACTTTGTGTTTTCTTGCTTTCAATCTCGCTTTGAACTTTACTATAATTCTCTTCTCTTCCCTCAGATTCTTTTTCTTATTATTCCCTTCTTGAATTAGCTTCAATGGAGACTCCATCTTCGATAAAAAGAGTTACAAGATCACAAACTCTTGCTCTTAACACCAACAACAATATCCCCTTCTCCAGTAAGTGCTTTCTTCCATTCCTTTAGTTTTCTCTGAGAAATCAAAGACTGAGAAATAATGGTTTTGCATTAAACCTTGGTTTTGTTCATTCTTGGATTTGTAAAGGTTATCTTTATATAGTTTCTAGATTTGTTTGTTGAGATTTCTTGGTTGTCGATGGTATTTCAGGAAAGATTGAAGATTCTTCTGATAAGGGTGTAGCGAAATCAAGAAGAATGAATGCAAAACAACAACAACTACAAGATAGGTCTGCACTTATTGATATAACAAATGATTCACCAATTGTTGGGCTTGCAATGGGAAGTTTAGAGACTCCATCATCATCATTAGCCAAGCAAAAGAACAGTAGAGTCAAGAACAACATCCTCAACACACCTGGGTCAGGAGAGGCATTACTTAGGGGTCAAGTGAAAACCCTCTTGCAGAAAGTCGAAGAAGAGGCAGAGCTTTCAAAACTTTCATTGGAGAACCGTCCTTTTCTGCATCTTCAAGGATTTGTTAATTCTCCAATGGGACTTCTTGCACCTACTCCAGCAAATACTCCTCAAGTCCCTAATCTTTCCGGAGATGACATTGTCTTGGCCTTGCCAGTTATTGAAGAGAAATTAAAGATTTGTCAGGTAACAATACCTGTACCTAACAGACTATTCATTCAAAGTAATTGGAAATCTTGAGTTGGGTATTTCTTTATTAAAGAAACTGAAAATATAAGACGGGTAGTGGGTTTATCAACTGTTCTTTTTTTTTTTGGATCTTATTGCATCTGTTTGTCTTGTGTTTGATAATCTAGAATTTTATCAACTATTGCTTTGATTTTAATATTTTAGAATCTTATTGGATCTGGTTTCCCATCTTATGGCAGGAGGTGAGTGAGATATTTGATGTGAAGAAACAAGATAGTCTTGAATCTCAAAAGAGTTTGACCAGGTCATTACTGCTGGATTTCTCTGAGAAATCTGAAAGTTTGGAATCACCAGAGTGCTCTTCTGCACTGACTTACCAAGGAGATAACTGTGAAAGCAAAGACAAGTCATCACTGACAGACGATGACAATGCCTCTATTTGGTCAATTCAGGTCAATGCGAGTACCAATGACGAAGAGGAAGAGGAAGAAGTAATTGAAGAAGAGGAAGAAGAGTATTATTGTTATCGTGATGAATATGAAGATGCAGAAGACGAGGAGGCGGCTGACGTTGGAGGGTTGCTTGACGAGCTTTGCGAAGGCATTAGCAGAATAAGTGTGAAAGAGAAAGTAATGGCCAAGTTCGAAGGAAAGCACACCCGATTTGCTTACAACAGTGATGACGAGATTGTTGAAGAAGTAGCAGGCTGTGAAGATGAGGATGATGATTTTCGCTTGAAAGGTTTGCCAACTCCAAAAGGGAAGCACATACGCTTCCATACAGAAGATGAGTGATTTTTTTATCCGATCAGTTGGTTTTGTTATAGATGGCTGTCTTTCTCGACACCAATTTGGAAGATTAGCTCCTTTGCTTTGTGTTTGCTCAGCATTTTGTGGGTTTTTTATTTACACATGAAAGCCAAACTCTGTGGAACGAACGAAGATCAATGAAGTAATAATAGTTTCATTTTCCTTCCATCATTATGTTCTTTTTACATCCGCAAGTGTTTCAAGAAAATGTCGTCAACCAGAGAGAGAGATTGTTGGTTGAAGGGAGGGTGGAAAATAATTTTACACGCACGCACATAATATATGTATATATATACTAGCTATATTACCCGGGTGCTGTCAAGTGTATATAATTTAATATAATTAAATCCCACAAATAAATTTATATGATATATAAAAATTATAGATTAAAAAATAAAATGTACAAATTTTTAAGTAATGAGCCAACTCTAATTATTATAAAAAATCTTCGTTAAACCAAAAAAAAAAATACAAAGGCCATTTTTCCCCCCACAAAACATAACTAATGTCTTGTGATGAATTCAAAAAAGAAAGTCGAGAAAAGACCATAGCATCACATCTAGAAAAATCATGAAAATTAGTCCCTTTCAATCAAATAAAAAATTAAAGGATAAAATTAAAAAATAAATCAATTATACTAAAAGATTATAGAAAATAATAATTAAAAATATTATCATTAAAAAATTAATTTAGTTAAAGGATCCTACAAAATAAAATAAAAATAAGAACCACATTAAAAAAATATATAATATATCACAAATTGATAGTTATGTTAAATTGAATGAAGAACAAGACCTATTATTAATGGCTTATGATCGGGACAAGAAAACAAACAAATAAAAGGTAAGGTTTTTAGGCTCAGGTTTTTAGGCTTAGGATGCTCTAACCAAATGACAGGAATTAAATATTGGTTCATAGAGATAGATGAACAATTCAGACATTCAGTCAAGGAGTGCAATGGTGAAAGGATGTTGTTTATGGGGAAAAAGTGTTAAGTTATGATTAAAGGATTAAATCATGTTGTAAGAGAGGTATTCCTCATTTTTAATCTAAAAAATAACCTACTTCAGCTTGTACATGCAGACTTGTGTGGTCCAATTACTCTAACCTCAAGCAGTTATAAAAGGTACTTATTATGCCTTATAAATGATTTCAGCAAAAAAGAGTGAAACCTTTTCAATGTCCAAAACATTTAAAGCCTTGTAGAAAAGGAATCAAAATGTGATATATGTTGTTTGAGGAAAAATACAGGAGGGGAGTTCACCTCCATAAAATTTAATATGTTTCGTGATGATCATGGCATTAGGAGGCAACTTACTATTGCCTACACTCCTCAGCATAATGGAGTGGCGGAGAGAAAAAATCAAACTATACTAAACATTGTTCGATGCTTGATTTTAGAAAAGGAAATGACAAAATTGTTTTGGCCAGAAGTAGTTCAATGGGGATTGCATGTGTTGAATAAGAGTCTAACAATGGTTGTGAAGGAAATGACCCCTGAAGAATGCTGGAGTGGAAGAAAAACCAACGTTGAGTACTTTAAATTTTTGAATGCATTGTCTATGTGCATAACTCTGACAGAGGAAGGGCAAAATTAGATGAGAAGAGTCTTAAATGTGTTCTTATAGGAGTTAGTGAAGAATAAAGTTTATCGGCTTTATGATCTGAATACTAAGAAGCAAATAAGAATAAAGTCTTAAATTGTTAGTAGGGATGTAGGCAAACATTGATGATGATGGAGAAATCAGTTTTTATAATGAAAAATCAAGGTGATGATACATAAGAACTTGAAAGGAATAATGAGATACTAGGAAGAGAAAACAATGGTATTGCACAAAAAGATGTTTTTTTTAGAAATGCAGTCAAGAACACACATTGTTCATTAAACATGAAGATGGAAGGAAACGCTTAATTGTTAGCCTGTATATGGACAATCTAATTTACACAGGAAATGACAAGAGCTATGTGAGAAGTTCAAGATGTTAATGAAATTAGAATTTGACATGAATGATCTGGGTAAAATGAAACACTTCTTAGGAGTTGAGGTACAACAAGGTAGTGAAGGAATACATGTGTGTCAAATGAAGTGTGCTAGGAAGTTTTAGAAAGATTTGGAATGGGAAATTGCAATCCAATTAAGAATCCTATTGTACCGAAGCTAACAAAGGATGGTGAAGAAGCTAGTGAGAATTCAACTTTGTTCAAGCAAATAAGTGACAACTTGATGTATTTGTTAGTTACCAGGCCAAACATTGTGTTTGTTGTTTGTATGTTAAGCAGGTTCATATCATCTCATATGGCAGCATAAAAAAGGCCTACAATATGTAAAAGGAACTACATATTTGGGTTTGTTTTATAAAAGGAGTAAAGATAAGTAGAAGATAGACAAAGCACTTCTAGATACATATTTTTCCTTAGTAATGGTGTTATTGCATGGAGCTCAAAAAAACAACTAGTGGTGACACTCTCCACCACCGAATTAGAGTATGTAGTTGTTGCTGCATGTGTTTGTCATTGTATCAAGATTTTTTGTGACAGCAACTCCATCAAATTATCAAGAAACTCAATTCTTCATGAAAGAACTAATGTGATTGAAGTTAGAAACATTTTGTTTGTGATCTGTAGGGATCGCAAAGCACAAGATATAAACTGATTTGGTTTACAATAGTAGGTGCGATATAGAGGAAGATGTTAGGCTTTCAATAACAAATTTGACAAACTCCTATTTTTCAGGAATTAACATTTCATTATGTTAAAAGTTAGTTGTTTTCTGTTTGATATCTGTTTTTCCACATCTGAAGATATGGGATGGTTTTTTAAAGTGTATCACAAACAAGTTAAGAAGATTGATACAATTGTGCAAATATCATTCAGATTGCAACAAGGACAACTATATTTGTTTTTATTAGACTAACATTAAAAAAAACAGCAAAAAAACAATCAAAAAAGTAAAAAAAACAAAATAAAAAAATAATATATCACAAATTACAATTGAATCATAAAATTAAAAGGATAGAATTTTATTAAAAGAAAATTACAAATCAAAATAATTTCAATACAACCAAAATACCCCTAATACCAAGGCTATCAATTTCATTTTGATTGTTGTTTTGTTTTTTTAATAGGAACAAAATGTTTATGTTATATATATATATATATATAGTGCAATTAAAATTTTAAATATAAGTAAAAATGACAGTTGAACCGATATAACTTGATGAATTCAAAGATAAAATAAAAATATAATTAAGCTAAAATAAATCAATTAGAAATCTTAAAAAATCAACTTGGGTCAATATGTTAACCTTTTAAATGTTAAACTTGGGTTATAAAACCATGATAATCTTAAATAATAAAAAAATTAAAGCAAATTATAAAATTCAATTTCTAATAAACTCGTTCAAAATAAAATTGAGAAAAATATAATCTAAATTTCATATATTCTCTACTCTAAAATTTTAACATAATATATATATATATATATATATATATATATATATATATATATATTACCTATAATATAAACCGCGTGCCATATTTACTGTAGCTTTTTCCCCTGTAGCGCAAGACTCATGTGCACTGTGGATTAGAATAGTGACTTGAAATTATAATATAAATATACATGTTCTCCAAAGACAAAACAAAGTAATGGCTTTGGGTGAGTGGTTAAGGCGCGCTCTTTCCTAAAGGAGGACAGGAGTTCGAAACTCCCAGACAACAAAATTGGCATTTGATTTTTAATATCATATTATTTGGATAATATAAATATTGTATACTATGTTAACAAACAAACTGCTTAGGCCGAGTGGTTAAGAACTACTTCAAGGAGACGGGAGTTCGAGTGCCGGGGTGGTGAAAAATTAATTTCTTTTAATTTTAAAACGTTTTTTTTTCTTTTTAAACGTTTTTTCCTTTTTAAACTTTGTTTTCTCGCTATGGTGTCAATACAGTTTATGCGCACCACAATTAATCTCTTGGTCTATTTTTTTACTGTTTTTTTCCTCTACTTATACATTATTTTTAGTTTCTTTTTGATAATTGGGGTGTGTCTGTGTTGGCTTACGCGTATTATATTTTTTCCCAAAAATTAACAGTGATTTTCACTGTTTTATTACTATTTGAAAAGGTGATTTCCCCTGGGTTTTTTTTTCTTAATTTCTTTTTAGTTAATATTGTTAGATGTTGAAATTTCTAATTATTATAGACAAGACATTCAAAATAATGATAATGATTATTTTTATCTAATATTTATTTATTTATTTAATATATATATATATATATATATATATATATATGACCTAGGGTTTTTTTGAAAAAAATATATATCATTGTTCTGAAATACTTTTCATATAATAATATGAGGAATAAATCTTATAAAAATAAAAAAATTAATAGAATTTTTTTTCTCTAACAGTAATTATGGCCAAACCGTTTTTTATTATTTTCACTGTTATGAAGGTTATTTTTTTTTATGTGGCTTTTCTTACTGTAGTGCAAGACTCATGGTCATTGTGGACTCGCAATTTGTTTTTTTTTTTAAGTTTTCCTTTTTTAAGTTTTTTTTTTTTTGTCTTTTCTCCCTGTGAACATGCATTAACGGATCTGCCCCTGAAAACGACAAAATAGTGCACAGGACACAGGGGCTCTCTAGGTTTTTCCCACTTTTTTTTGCACAGTTCGCTGACGGAAAAAGCCCTAGAAGAAGGCAAAATTGTGCACATAGAATTTTTTTTCTCTAACAGTAATTATGGCCAAACCGTTTTTTATTATTTTCACTGTTATGAAGGTTATTTTTTTTATGTGGCTTTTCTTCTTGTAGTGCAAGACTCATGGTCATTGTTGACTCGCAATTTGTTTTTTTTTTAATTGTTCCTTTTTTTAAGTTTTTTTTTTTGTCTTTTCTCACTGTGAACATGCATTAACTGATCTGCCCCTGAAAACGACAAAATAGTGCACAGGACACAGGGGCTCTCTAGATTTTTCCCACTTTTTTTTGCACAGTTCGCTGACGGAAAAAGCCCTAGAAGAAGGCAAAATTGTGCACAGTTAACGGGGTCAGGGACGTATTTTCCCATCAGATTTTTTCGTTGATATCAGTGGGGGCAAGGGTGTGTAGGTCATTCACCATTATTTTTTTGCTTTTTTGTAAAGATTTTCCATCGCAATTTAATTATTTTAATTGTTATGACAGTAATATTGATAATAATTTTAACTATTATAATAATAATTTTACTATTAATATTGCTCCTTTTTTCTCTTTGTTTAGTTTTTTTCCTTCTTTTTTTTGTTCTTTGGATTGAGTGATTTTTATAATTTGACTATTTATGCAATGATCATGATAGTTTTAGTGGGTTTTTTTTCTTTTTTATACAAAAATCTTTTGTTTTTTTATGATTTTTCATGACAATTAAATTATTGATATTGTTTTGACAGTAATGATGATAATAATTTTAACTGTTATAGTAATGATAATAACAATAACATAAGGATAGATTTTCAATTTATGTATTCCTCTTTTTGTCGTTAGAAAAATTAACTATTTACTGTTTTTTATTTGATTATTGGAGGGTTCTTTTATATTAATTCATATATTTATTTATTTTAAATTCATCGACAATGTATATTTAATATTCATATTTATACATCTATATTTTTAGTTGTTTTTTGGGATTTTTTTTTATCGGTTCAATCGTGATATTTAAATTTAAATTGGTAGCCATTTTAAATTTAATATTGCTTCCTTTTTCCTTTTTTTTGTTTTATATTATTTTTATTTGTTCTTTGGAATAAATGATTCTTATGATTTTACTATTTACGCAATGATAATGATAATATTTGTTATTGGTTTTTGATTACTTTTTTAAAAAAAATCTTTTGCTTTTTTTTTAATAATTTTTCAGGGAAATTAAATTATTTTAATTATTTTGACACTAATGTTGATAATAATTTTAACTTTGTAGTAAGTAATGATAATGAAAATAACATAAGAATATATTTTCGATTTATGTTTTCGTCTTTTTTGTAGTAAGTATAACACTTATTTTATACTGGTTATTTATTTGAAACCTACTAAACAGATAAATTTATGTCCATTTAAAATTCATATATTTTATAGAAAACTTTCATTTCACAAAAATTATATTCAAATTTATTATTTTGTCTAAATTTATGTTATGATAAAAAAAATCATACATAATACATATTTTTTACATTGAAAAAAATATGGTTACGTCCGCGACGAGGCGCGAGTGTCATGGCTAATAATAGTGCCATGTATGTTTTATTTTTTATTTATTTATATTGAATTATAAAATGAACTAATCTTAATACAGTTAACTCAATAAATCAAATATCCGAGTTTTCTTGCTTTTTTAATGATGATTATAAATTTATGCTGGTTATTTCGCTGGGAACTACTAAACAGATAAATTTATATCGCTTTAAAATTCATATATTTTGTTAAAAACTTTCACTTGACAAGAATTCTGCACAAATTTGTTATTTTGGCTAAATTTATATTATAATAAAAATAATATACACAATTAATATTTTTTATATTAAAAAAATATTGTGACGCCCGCGGCAAAGCGCGGGGGCATCGTCTAGTATATATATATATATATATATATATATATATATATATATAAGAGAATATATAATCTTAGAAAATTGATGGTGATTATTTTATTATATATATCAAGAGACTTTTAGTAAAATTTTATCTTAATGTAACAATTAGATTAAAAAATATTATTGATATCTAAAACTATATATTAATTTTTAAAAATAACAGAATTTCCAAAGCATGCCAAGATTCTAACCATAATAAAATCTATTCTAGTTTGTTCTATTTTTTTACTAAAACAAGATATATCGATCATTTTAGACGGAACATAATTGACAACCTTTCTAACACCAATACCATCAATTTTTTTAGAAAGGGCAAACTAGTAATTATAATGTAAATATACTCACAGCAAAGATTATTATTATTACTATTATTATTTAAAGACTATTTAAACAAGGATTCCCTTTAATAAATTATGGTCATTAGATGATTCAAATAGTTCAATGACGAACTGCGTAAACTCATCATGGACTCCTAAAACTATTAAACTCCAATCTGATAGTAGAATTTTCAAGACGCAACTGCTTAATTCAATCATTGATGGAACTAATCCGTTGGTATATATATATAAAGCCTCCCATTTACTATCTAGACTTCAAAATGAGACAACTAGCAGCAATTTCCAGATTCAGCTGTACATAATAACTTTTATTTACAATGGAAAACCACCATTGACGACAATCAATCGCTGCTCTCCATTCATGGCTTAAAACCAGGGATGCCATGTTGGATCCATCATGCACAAGTTCCTTGGTGTCAGGGCAGCTTCTACCAACTCCGTGACACCCCTCTGCACCGATTGTGGTGGGTCCACAGCATTTTCCTCCTAATGCAGCACAAGATGGGAAAGAAAACAACACATGTCCATCAGCAAAGTATACAAATTAGCTTTATATCTTAAATTCTTCCGTTAATCACATTCTTTGGGCATCATGGACAATCGATATCATGACAGATTTGAGCGTATCTTAGTCCCGCCTTCTTATAATATATGCTTACTGACTGCATCACATCAAGATGAATAATTTATGTTCAAATACACGATTGGTAAAGTCAATATGAAGAAAATGCTACTTTTGTCTTGGTTTCATCTCCAGCCAATTAGGGCTGCAATGTTAATGAATTTCCTATATCTGATTCCAATCTTAAGTTGATACCAAAATATTCCCACAACCAACTGTTGCAATTACAGACACCAAGCATTAGTAACGCAGCCTACAAATCATAGAGCCATGGTGATTAGTTCATTCCTGAACTCTACAATATTTTAAATCTCACTTCACCGTAAAGAATGTGCGAGATGATGATTCAAAGCTATTGTATATCAAATGCAAATCAGGCAGCTTACCTTTAAGCCTCACCATTACATGAGGTATACATGATGGTTTAGCCTAAGATTTACCAAAATATGTAGAGGACCTGTATATCTGCTATTCATAACTACCAAAATATGTATTTGGACATCACATTTTATGGGATATTGGAGATAGAGGTTACCTCTTCAGAGAGAGACTGTGGAGCAATTTTAGTGATTCGGCTGATGACATGGTCTACATTGGTAGTGACCTTATGCTTGAAGTCAGCAGGGTTCATACTACTCCCACTGGTAGCAGGTCCCAGATTCAATCCAAGTGGTCGTCTCCAAGACCAAGACAGAAGTTCATCACGGAAAAACATGGCTAATTGATGCCATAGATGTTGGCTTTGCTGCAAAATAGAAATTTGAAACATTACATTTGGATGATATTCATCAAAGGAACTCACCACCTAAATGGATGATCTTACTGGACTTACTTTTGGTGAAACCACAGCCTGTGCAGCAGCACACATGGCAGACACAATTAGACCTTCTACTCCGAAATGAGAGAAGAACGCCTGCATGTTCCTTGTTAGCCGGAAAGGAACAGGTTCGTTGAACTCAATCATGCCATTTGCGTCATATGCAGGGTGAAAATCTGTTTGGAAAATCTTGCCAGTGTTCTTCGCAAATAGTATCTTATTTGGAGACCTTCCTCCAATCTGCAGCATGAAAGACATGAAACTTGAAAGTGCTAACTGGATTGCAAATTGCTTTTTAAAAGCCCACATATGATTGCCACTCAGCAGAGTCTTGTACATATACTGGGAAAAGATGCCATCAGACACATAATTCTTAGTTATCTCATTATAAGCTTGGAGGCGAAGATCTACAACAGCTTCAGGAGAGATTTGGCCAGATATAGCTTGATTTAGTTGCTCCTTGAAGTAGGTGATTGGGAAATCTGCTTCTCGGTCATTCCTTGCACAATGGTTCTCATACACTTCAAGAAAAGTACTATACATTAAATCATCTTCGACCATGCGGACCTGTCCATGCAGAAAATAATTATCAGAGTTACAATTCAGATAGGCCCTTGTTAGCATTATCAGGAGCAATCTATCAGCAAATAATATACTATTAAGAGAGGAAATGAAGAACAGAAAACCATGGATTCAATGTCCCACTATAAGAAGCTATTTTCTGTCATTGTATCATTTTCACCGTGTTATCCATTTTAATAATCAAATAAATTCAGACGTATAATGAATGTTGAAAATTATGGACCAATTAAAGCATATTTGAAGCAACTGGTAGGAAGTAATATCAGAAAGTCAAATATCCTTTACTATAATTTAGAAATCTAGTAATAATACTTATTTATGTGTAGTTAATAATTGTCCTAATATATTCTAAAATTCATTCTGAAATAAAGTTAGAAGTCAGAATTTAAGAATTCTCCACATGGTATCAAAGCCAAAAAAAATTCTGAGTATCTCTTATCTTCCCATTTGTCTTGATCTAGCAGACATGTCCCCAGATCTGATAAAAATAACATGTCTGAAAACACTGTCAAGAAACCTAAAAGATTTTGTAACATTTATTGATGATTGCACCCAAATGACTTAGGTTTGCCTCCTTAAAAAGAATATCTAACGTGAGTCGTATCCTTCCAAACTTTACAAATATGATAAGGAATTTGGGGTTAGCATCAAGGGTTTTAGAACTGATAATGTTAGAGATTACTTTAATTAGATTTTATCACCATACTTTGAAAAAGGACTATTCACCAATCATCTTGTGGTAATACTCCCCAACAAAATAGGTTAGTTGAAAGAAAAAATAGACAGCTCCTTGAAACTACTCGAGCTTTATTTTTCCAACATCAAGTTCTAAAAAATTATTGGGGCAAGTTCTAAAAAATTATTGTTTTAACCTCTTTGATAAATCGAGTACCTTCAAAAGTTATTGGTTTCAAGAGCCCTTTATACTATTTGTCAGAATTCTTTCCAAAATATATTTTTTATTTTAAAATTCCTCCAATGATCTGTGGATATGTAACCTATGTTCACATTTAAAAACATCAACGATATTAACTTGATGCTAGAGCTCTTAAGTGTGTTTTCATAAGATATTCTATCAAAAAAAGGTTACAAATGTTATCATCCATCTTAAAAAAGATTGTCAAAGGATTTAATGACAACCAACCTTTATTCAACAAACTTCTCTTCAGGGGGAGGAAAACATTACAAAAGATAAGACTAACAATGATTTTGATATTTTTTTCATTCCAAATTCCATCTTGACAGTAATCATCTCCTATTTTACCATCCTGTCAGTCTCCATATATTACAAAAGATACTCTACAGGGAGAAATTACTACTGGCTGACCTCTTCAGTTATATAGAAGAAGGATATAGCCTGCCTCTCTTATAACCCAAGAACCTAAATCAGAGCAAGGTAATGAACTTTCTCTTTCATCTTTGCCTGCTCCTATTGGAAAAGTGACAAGAGAATGCAATAAAAATCCTTTATATCCTATAGCTAATTTTATGTCATTTCAAAAGTTCTCACCATCACACAAAGCCTTTCTTTCAAAAATAAACACCATACCTATCCCAAAAACCTTACATGAGGCTCTAAGAAATGAGAATAGAAAAATTGCCATGAGAGAAGAGATGAATGCAATTGAAAGGAACCAAACATGGGAAATAGTTGAGTTACCAAAAGAGAAGAAAATAGTAGGGTGTACGTGGGTTTATACCCTAAAAATAAAATTGACAGCAGCCTAGAAAGGTGTAAAGTTAGGCTAGATGCAAAATGATTTACAAAAAACATTTAGGATAGATTATCAAGAGACATTTGCTCCAGTTGCTAAGATGAACACCATTCAAATTATGTTTTGTTTATTTGCTAATCTTGGAAGGCATATGTAGTAATATGATGTTAAGAATGTTTTTTTTACATGGAGAGTTGAAAGAAGAGGTTTATATGGATCCACCACTAGGATTCAGTCACTCATTTCTTCCTAACCAAGTGTGCAGACTGAAAAAAAATCCTTTATGGATTAAAAAGTCTCCTAGAGCTTGGTTTGAAAGGTTCACTGAAGCCATGATTTTTATGGGATATTGACAAAGCCAAAAAAATCATACTTTGTTCATCAAACAGTCCATTTTAGGGGAAGTTAATATCTTGATTGTTTATGTTGATGACATTATAATAGCAGGTGATGACTTTGTGGAAAGAGATAAGTTGAAAAAGTCTTTCAAAATTTAAAATCAAAAACTTAGGGAAGTTGAAATACTTTCTTGGCATAAAAGTGACACATTCAGAAAAAGAAAAAAAAAGATTTTTATCTCTCAAATGAAGTAATTTCTTGACCTTCTAAAGGAAACAGGGAGTGGTAGAATGCAGACCATGTGACACTTTTTGATCTAAAGCACGGACTTGATAATGATGAGGAAGGAGCCACGACTGACAAGGGCCAATACCAAAGGTTAGTTGGTAAGTTGATCTACTTAGCTTACACTCGTCTAGACATTGCTTATGTCGTGAGTGTTGAGTCAATTTATCCACAACCCAAAAGATTCACATCTGTAGACAGTACATAAACTCCTCAGATATTTGAAGACTACTCCTGGAAAAGGAATTCTGTTTAAAAATAATGGGAATCTGAAACTGGAATACTATACAAATGCAGATTATACTGGTGCCATAATAGATAGAAGATCAACATCAGGTTATTGCACTCTGCTGAGAGGAAATCATGTGACATGAAGAAGCAAAAACAGAATGTTGTGTCAAGATCAAGTGCACAAGCAAAATTTTGATCAATGACACTTGGAATTTGCAAGTTATTATGGATGAAGATTATCCTCAAAGATTTAAGAATCAAGTGGGAAGATGAAATTCTACTTTAACTATAAGTATGTCATTTCAATAGCACACAATCCAGAACAACATAAAAGAACTAAGCATTTGAGGTAGACAGACATGTCATCAAGTTGGAGTGGACTGATATGCACTCCTTATGTGCCTATAGGGAAACAACTTGCAGATATACTTACTAAAGATGTTCAGAATAATACGTTCAACAACACATTAGACAAACTAGGAATGAAGGGTCTCTTCCATCCAGCTTGAGGGGGGGTGTTGAATGTTGAAGATTCTTAAGTAATTAAAGCAGATTTGAAACTAATTTGTAGGAAGTAAAAACAGAAAATCAAATCATTTTCTATAAATTAGAATCTAGTAATAATACCTATTTATATGTAGTTAATAACTGTCCCTATAGTTTTGTAGATGCTGTATATATTCTAGATTTCATTCTGAAATAAAGTAAGAAGTCAAAATTTAATAATTCTCCACAGTTATAATCACCTGGGACCAAACAGGAATGATGATTGGAGTGTGAATGCATATATGACGACGTCTTGATTCTTTGTGCTTATCAAACATCTGGTTCATTACACGAAAAAACTGCAGTATTCGTTCATCACTTCTTGCATTCGGGGTCAAGGATGTCTGGACAATGAAATGACGTTGAGAGCCATCAGAACCAATAAGAGTCAGACGCCGGAAGCTGCTTCCATGCCTTCGGACAATTGGAATATCAGCTCCAACCCTGTCTAACTTCACTGTGTGGTCTGGTGCAATTTCCTGGAAATAGTTGAATAGTTTCATAAAAACAGGACAAAAAAAAACAATAAATAAATTATTGAATACATAAAAGGTTCAAATTTTCAAAAGGCTAATGATGTGGTACGAATTCCAGTAATAATCAGTTTCCAGGATCTATTCACCCATGCCAGACACAAAAATCTTACCACGTAAAGCAAAAATCCATCACAAAAATTGATATGTCAAGTGTGGCTCAATTACCTGATCACAAAAATACTGTCCTGGAACCTCTACATCAACAACATGGATGTCACGCAGAACCCTGCTTTCCTCTTCAAGTTTCAATACAGTTGGAAACCGGTCCTCTACGTTGCTCTGTAGAACATTTTTCCAATGTTTCAATCGAGCAGTCAGTTCAGCAAGAGTGGCAGGGAAAGTAGCTATGCTTTCTGGATCAAGATCACGCTCAAAATCCTGCTTGTAGTCTCTCACAAAATCTACGTGCTTGTTCACAGCATCAACAGAGAAGCAAGCCCTGCACACACCAGAGAGTTCTTTCTTGAGAGATTGAGGAACCTCTCCTGTAGTGGCAGTTGGGTACTTGTAACATCGGTGGAGCAGTGCATTAACCACAGCAAGAAGTCTCTCCTCTGGCAGAGTCACAAACCGAGAACCAATTTCTGTAAGTAGAATCTGCAAAACAAGCATTTTATTATGAACCAAATGGTTGAAAATCATTTTATATTAACAAATATAATTGATCATTAGTGGGGAAAAAACAGTTAGCATATTATCATATGTGAGCATTAAGAAAGAGAGAACTTGGTTTCTTATATTTTTCCTTATCCAAGAGGAGGTAAATGTTCTGTCATGACATGTATAAGAGTTTTGTGAGGTATATAATAAAAACATAATTGAAGCTAGAAATCTAGCATGACAGTCATCACCTCTAGTTCACAAGCCAAATTACTGTGTTTGCTTCTAAGGGCCTCCATTATGTCCTTTGCAGCTTCAAACGCACTGGCAGCAGAAGCAACATTACGCCTCACAGCATTCTGACCACTTTCACTGATCATTGAAGAACTCTGTTGAGAAGGTTGATCATTCCCCACATGCACACTGTTTTCAACTGTTGTGGATCTTTCAGGTTCATGTCCATGAGTGTTTCCACCATCGTGAGACCCAATCCCACCACCAGACTGAGTGCCTTGATGAACTGGATTGTCTGTGGCTAAAGCACCACCACCACCACCTCCATGACTCTGCACTCTTGCATTTCCATCAGTCAATCCAAGAGAACCAGCCCCAGCAACAGATGCATTTTGCTGCATTCTTTGTTGAGCCATTGCCAATCTACCAAGTTCAGATTTATTTGCAACATCACGACGCTCAAGCAAATATGTGCGGAGCCAGTAATACAGAGCCTGTAAAATTTTAGATGGGAAAAAATCAAGATTAAAATAAAATATGGCAAAACATATTTGTCAACAATTTTTTGAAAAAGGAACGACATTTACCTGTGGAAACACAGTGGCGATTTTCAATAGAACAAGTTTGCAATGAGGTGCCTCTGTCCTCTGCAACGAAAGTAATAGCTGTGGAATCCATGAAAGCCAAACCCAATGGGGTATTTGGTCTAAGTATTTATCAAATGCTCTCCCCACAGATTCACTGGGAGTATCAAAGCTGAGAAGATATAGCACCCGAGCTAGATGGTTTCTGGAATTGGAAACACCAAATTTGATGCCTTGAAGAAAGCAGCTAACAGCATATTCCAGCCAAATTTCATCCTGAGTTTCTCTATAAGCCTGAAATGCCAGATAACAATCAGTAACAAGTAACAACCTGGCACTACACATTGTAATGCAAGTACATAATAACATATACCATGTCACAATAATTCCCCCAGCTTATCCATCCTTTAGGCAAGTTTTTGAAAAGGCTGATAGCATTTGAATAGGCCATATTGGCATCTTCAGAGTCTTTACGCTTCAAAAAAAAATCCCCTCTAAGACGAAAAATCTCAGCTTTGTGTTTCACAGGAAAATATTCCAGATTTGTACTGTTAATCAAATTGAGACCACTGGTAAGCTCCCCTTTCATCTCCAGATAAGCCAATGCCTGCTCTCTTATCTTAACAAAAGCTTCCTGCAAACATGAAACAATAGAACAGATGACATAATTCCTCTATTCTCCCTCCCAAAAAGGAGTATCAGAACAGCACAATCACCAAAGATAAAAGAAAGAAAAAAGGTTTGATGTGCAAAATACAAAACTACCAACATAAAGTTTAGTTGACAATGAGATTTACTAGAGCATTAACAGTCCATGACTATCAATGGTATAGTAATCATAAAACTGAATATTTAAATAACTAATTCCAATTCCAGGTAGTTAAGAAATGGTCTCAAATTTACCAAAAAAAAAAGAAGAAATGGTCTCAAAAATGTATAATACAAAATAGTCAGGACAATCCTACATCTCCTTTTAAGTACCCACCAATTCAACAAAGCAGCAAATAAAAACCAATAATAGATGTCAATCTTTTGCAGAGGAAAAGTTTTCTGGGCCATAAGCAAAACCTTCTAAAGATTTCATACCTGCACTTCCATGGATGAATGGACATACATCTTTTCAAGAATTGTTACACAAACGTCATAAAGGCCTTGCTTACGAGCAATATGAGCAAGCTTATTCACATTCCACGCTTTGTCACGAAAACCGAGGTGATTTAGTTGTGGATTTGTGGTGGCAAAATCCTTGAATGCATCAATTATAGAATTATACATTTCATTGCGCCACTGGAGCAGATCATACCAAACAGACATGTTATCCCATTCATTTGGGGTTCTCAGTCTCCAAGTTTCAAGAATGTCCTTTAGATCAGAATAAAGATTACCATGCACACCAACAGAAGTGCTAGAAAGTTTGTTTCCATTTGCAATGTCCACAAGAATTCGAGCAGATTCTTGAACTTCAACGAGTTGCTGGAATTGCTGCAAAAGAGGAATCCTGGAATGTACAGACATTTCAGGCAACTGCCACCACTGTTCTAAAGCAAGATCAACTCCTTTTCCCACTATGTTTTCTGCATCACCCACACCATTTGTATTTCTATCATGAAGAGCAAAAAAGGCTTGAATTAGTCGTAGTTTTGGAGTTTCTTCTACTTGAGCCTTGGGGATCACATGATCCTTCATATAAGCCCAATCAGGCAATTTCCAGAGGCTATCAAGAAGAATTTCATAATTCTCCATGCTTTTACCAAAGTCAACCAATGCATCCCACTGACTCAATTGACTTGCACAGTAAAGCCACTGCTCTTCCCAGAGACACATCTCAGCCTTAGGTACTGTGTTATTATATGTGCCTTGAGTTGCCTTAACCATGGCTTGATAAAAGAGGCTTTGAGCACGCTGCCAGTAACCATGCTGAACAAGTGAAAGTCCAGCTCTAGTTTCTGCAGTGATTGACCTCTTTTTCCACAACCCACATCTCATATCTTCTTCATTGAGCAAACGATAAAGCTCAGCCAGAGACTCAGAGCACTTTGTTTCATTCATGAATAGCATGACATGACTTTCTAACAAAGCCAAGGCTATGTGCCATGCATTATATGTTTTTCCAATGTACTTAATAAGCTCACTTGGCATCCGAGGTTGTGGATGGCTCAACTGTAAGCCTTCTAGGAGAGCTTGCACCACATTAGGTCTGCTGGCTTGCTGCTTCTTGTGATAATCTTTCGACAAGAGAGTAATCATTGGCTTAGCTAATGTAACTTGTTCTTCCTTATGCAGGGTCACCCAGACAATGGGAAATACCAGCACCCACAAATGGTATGCAACATTTGCATCTGTATGGGCCAGTTCTCTTAATGGAATAACCAGATCAGCCACCTGGAAGAATACAAATTGAGTTAAACCTGAAAGTACATTTAGTAGAGCAAACCTCTCACTCATATGCTGGGTTGGACAGCAAGAAAAGAACTGCACAAGGACATATGACATCACTAAAGTTTATAATGAAGCAGCTTAATCATTAGTTGCTTTCAAGTGATAATGAGATGATGTAAAGTCCAGAGGCAGAAGATGTAATGCTTGTATTACTTATAAAAAAATTGTTGCTGCTCAAAAACAATGTTTTCAGCATAATGGGGTAAGCAACAATGCACAAATATCAATAGAGTACACTACAGTGTACAAACACTTAAAGTTCATAGTAATACAGATACTTAGTTGTTAAAGCATGGCATAGCACTGAGTAGCAGAGATTTAATTATAAATGCAATAACCTGAAGTTTATTCATCTCATTCAGAAACTGAGCATGCTTAAGAACAAGACTATCAAAAGTGAGAGGAGCTTCCTCGGAACCCTCTGGAACATCAGCAACCAGTTGCTGCATCCCAGAACTATCTGGAAGAGAACTTGAGACCACAACTGGCTGAACCCTGGCAGAATTAGGGGCAAGAGTGATTGGCTTGTCCTCAACTAAAATTGCTAGAAGAAGATCAAGACCCTGTTTGAGCCAGAAAACATCACTTAAAGCTTCCCAATCCTGAAGTTGGATAATATATTGCAGTCTTATAAACAATGATTTCCTGAGAGATTCATGATAAAGCAAAAAGAATTTCTTCCTAATTTCAGGATCTCTTGCTCGTAAACCAAGCATGAACTGTCTTTCCACCTTCTGAAATACCTCTTGGCGTAGGGACAATGAATATCTGAACATCAATGAAGTAATGTAGTTAAAACCATAATAATACAAGAAACACCAATTATCTCAAAATATTACTTACTTTGAATCAGCACAAATTCCATATAGAAGCTGAAGATATTTCCTGTCCCAATCTTCATGAGCATCGTGACTGAAGCTTTGCTTATCAACTTGTGAAAGCTTTTGAAGAAAAGAGACTATTTCCTTAGGACTGATAAAACCGCTTGATGTGACTCTTCCTGGTTTGCAGAAATCATCTTCAATCCACCCTTTTATAACATCTAAAATGCAAAGAAGCACACCAGCATCGGTGCCTTTCTCTGAAAGCAAGGCATTCAAGACTTGAGTTACAGATCGTTTGCAATCAGGAACAACCATCACTTTTTCACAAATAAGCTTCAGCACAGATTTTAGATTAGAGATGACTGCTCCGAGATCAGCACCTTGACGAGAAGACACTGCTGAATCTGGATCAGTCCGCTGGCCCTGATGTAGTGATGTAAAGAATAACACAATATAAAATCATTGTTAGTGAAAAAGGGCAGTACAATGTACATTACTACTAGTGGAGGATCCTGGGTTATCCTAGATAGAAATTTGTTTTCTTTTATTTCTTATTTCTGCTAGTGAAAGAGAGCAGGATATGCCTCTGTTAATTTCAGGTTTGGGAGTATGAAGGCCTGCAGAGTTTGTGAAGCATGCAAAGTTTGCCATTTACTGGAGACTTAGTCAGAGCACAGCTAAAAAATTATTCAAAATCAAACTACATCTAGATAACTGCTTTGTCATAGAATAGTCTTTTACTGGCCTTTATGGTGTTCTGCTTAATGTTGATGGAAGTGATAACAAAGAATTTAAAAGCTCTCAATAAAGGCAGATTTGGCATATGAACGTGTGGAATGGTGTAAAAGGATACATAAAGCCAACCATGACACGTATGAGATTTGAGGCTGGATTGTTGGTGGTGGTGTTCTTACACCAAGGGCCTTCCAAAGAGTCATTAACTAAATATTAAAGAGGGATCGGAATTACCAAAAGTTTTAAGTATTGTTTATCTTTTAGTTTAGTCTTTGAAGATACAATTTCTTTTGGTTGCAATGGCTCACTTTCCCTCCTCAAAGAAAGTAGCTGTTTTCTCAACAACCCCCCCTGACCCGCCAACAGAGAAAAGCCACACAACTGAGTGTTTATCACAGCACAGATGAATTATATTAGATGAATGTGGCATGGGTGTATGTCAAAAAAAAAGTTGTGATTCAAATTTCTAACAAAATACTAAAGGAGCAACAGGTTTTCCCATTTATGAACACCAACAGATAGAATGTTGATGCAATTCCATTCTGCTTCATGCAAATTCCATTAGTAATTAAAACCTTTGCATGTGAGTATAACTATTAACTAATTTAAATGTTTTCTGCAAAAGTATTGGCATCAAGGGAAAAAAAGGAAGGAAAATGTTTTACCCCTAACAAAAAAAAACAGAACACGTAATATGGCTCTTTGCAATTTAACTTCACCACAAGTACTATGCAAGGTTATATGGAAAAAGAAGAGAGGAAAGAAATGAAGTGGTGGCATACTTGTCTCAAATGAGAACCTGCTGATGATCCCATATCACGTGCTAGTCGTTGAAGGATACGGACCAAGATGGGTGGTTCAATGTACTTCCCCACCTCTGTCAGAGTTTTGATCACAAGCAGTACAAAGGAAATTGAACTAACAGATGTATCCTCACCCACTGTCTGTGGGGAAGTAACAGAGTCAATGTGCTTCTGTATCAAGTCATCGACTTTCTGATACAATAGCTTCACATCAGAAGGTGTACTGGCCACATCCGGTGGAAAAGCAACAAACACCATTTTCAACAGAGAGCACAATGACTTTCCAGCATCTAACATTTTCTGTTTGAAACAGGGTTCAAGAATCTGAAATAAAAAGGAGAGAAAAATGAATGACAAAAAATAATGATTATAAACCCAAGGAATAAAAAAAAAGAAGCAAATGCTTATTATACATGACGTACCTGAGAGATCTGGTTTATGTTATTTCTAATGAACAAATGAGGTTGCTTCTCCAAGACCTTATTCATTACATCCAAGCCCTGAGCAAGAGCTGTAGAAGGGTCCTTCGACTGTGATGGTTGCATGTTGTTGAGCAATTTTTCTAAATAATTGAACTTCACATTAGCATTGGGCCACACCTCCAAAGCTTGTGAAAGTAACTCCAAGGCTTGTTTATACATGGTTGTAGCTTCCTTGTCCTTAGCCTCTATTACCAAGGCAACCTGTTCCACACAGCAGACTACATTGTCAACAAATCTCTCTCCATACTAAATAAAGAAAAAGATAGCTATTATATGAAATGCAGCTGCTCCACAGCAGAGTTGTAAAATAGGTGCAAAATCTGACCAGACACATTGATATGTTCTTCAACTTGCAAAGAGATGCAGTGACATTTTATCCATCGTGAACACATATCAAATTTCTATCATGGTGTCAATGTAATTTCATTTTTTGTAATGTTATGCCCTCATTTCTGCAGGTTTTGTCACCTTGAATTGGAAAAGATTGGGAAGAATTAGAGAGATCATTTGACTAAACAGGTCATATTTTAGCTAAATTCAATAGGTCTTGGACGATTTGCAAGGAAAAATAGAATATAAGAGTATTTTGGTTGCAATATTTTGGTTGTTCCCTGGTTAACAAATTCATGCAGGTTATGCATTGTGGTATAAAATCAAAGCCTATAGGATTCCGTAAACAGAAAAAAAAAAAAAAAAAAAAAACATTTATCAACTGGAAAGCATGATCTCATCAGATCTTTCTCTTGCATTAAAACCAAACTTGAAACAAAAGACTCACTCTTATAAGAAAATTGATAATCATTTCTTCCATAGCAGCATTAGGCTTGAATTCTTCATCAGGTTGGACACCAGGTCCAGGGGTTTCTATGTTCGGTATTGACGAGGCACCACCAGGTGACATGACACAGATGGATTGAAGACCAGGCTCCACTTTAACTCTCTTACTTGCATCTTCAGGGAAGGTAGATCCATCCACAGCGCGCTTAGAATCAGTACCAGCAGACCCAGGGTTAAATCCATCATTTGACTGGCTGGGGACATCACCATCAGTCATGGCTTTCATTTCATGTTGCCTTTGCCTTTCCCAGCCAACAACCAATCCAGCAAGTTCTATGGCAAGGCGCCTGTTTTCTGTTGTTGTGTTGAATGGCAGTCCAAGCCGACTGAGAGAATTGACCATTTGGGGAACAAATTGTGCTCTGCAGCTGTAGAAGAGATCTGAATGGCGCACAACAAGCTGGAAAATGTGGATCAAATTAGGAATCGAATGACCTTCCTCAACCAAGATCTTTTTTGTGTATCGGATCCAAATTGGCATCCGAGAATCACCTAGAGGCAACCTCCTTGGTAAAGCTGGCATAAGAATATCAAGAGCCTGCTTGACCAGCAGCTTATTTTCCGGCTGGCAAGTTCTGAGAAGTGCAACAAAAACCTGCATTTTTTTAAATTTGTGTAAGGTCCATTTCAGTGCTGTGTGAGGCACAATGGTAAAAATAGATGCAGTAGGTTTACATGTTTCTTTTCCTGCATGCTTGATAAATGCAAATTATCTCAGGCTGATGACAGCAAATCAAGCTACTCAATTACTACAAGTCTGTACGCGGAGTTCGAGGGTTATATAATCCACACACAGGTAGTTCTTCAGTGATCACAACCATTGGCGTGCTCTATAAATTAAACTCTCATAATGTACAATCCATTTACAAAAATCAATTCATGTTGGAAATGGGTTTTCACTCCCATTTCATTTGACAGAAGTTAGGTTGAGGTTTGAAGGTTATGTCAAAATATATGATATGAGCACAACTTGACAAATAAGAGGGCAGAGACAACATATCAGAAGAAGATTTGTCATTAATTATTTCTTAAGGTACCTGAAGTATAATTTTTTCTGGGGCCTGATAGGCTTCCAAGAAATGGCACACATTGACAAATGCCCACTGCTTACTAGCACTGTCCTCACGTTTGAGATGATTCCAGCCAAATTTAATGAGCTCTTTTCGATGTTGAACAAGGTCGTTTTGGAGATATTTTAGCAGTAAAGTGGCAAGCTGCAAGAGTTCTATCCTCAAAGGCTCATCATATTCCGCAGAAACCTAATCAACAAATTAAGGAATAAATAAATGCACCTACAGAAGGCAGAATGACTAACAGAATAGATTAAGTAAATAAAAGAAAATGAAACTTCAAAACAGAACCTCTTCTGGTGGATCAAGAAGTTTGTCAACGATGGTTTTTATAATTCCAGGGTCAACAACCTCCCAGCTTTGACCATTCTGGAAAGCATGAGCAAGCATCGGAAGAATGAGCATTTGCATGACAACCACCAAATGATCATGACCAAGTTGTTTTGATTGGAAAAGGTTCAAAAAATGCAACAGGAGAGCTCTCTTCATGTTCGGCGGATATCCTTCTGCAACCTGAAATAGAATGATAATTTGTGCGAAAGCCATAACAGCCAAATGAACTAATAAAAGAAAAGGTAATCTTCACTATGGGGAAAAATCAGCTTAAGTACCTCAATAATATAAAACTCCTTCAAAAAAGTGAAGTCAATGCGACTGTGGAATAAGAAGATGGAGAGGATATCAAAGAGAACATTAACTTCTGTTTTGTCATGACGCAAGTAATTCAGGAAGCATTTGACAAGCCATTTGCTTTCTTTAACCTGCATTTGAATATAAATAAAAACCAAAGGTTTTAGAATAATAAGTCAATCTAACTCAAACAGTTAAATGGACCTTTTATTTCTTCAAAATTTAGGCAGCATTTGTTTGATTCACAACTAATATGTTCAACATCATAGGATTGATAAAAACTGATTGAACCAACTGCAGAACATCGTTGCAAAAGGCAAAACCCAGTGTGTTCAAGGCATATGCATATATGACCAAATTCATAAAAAAATTCCTTTCAATTTTGAGAGCTGGGGCAGAGAGGCCCTGTGATTTCAGCAGAAGGAAAAATCAAAGACACACTTCTGTGCAAGTTAGGCATAACTAGAATAGGGCACTGATAACACAAAAGGCAGTGTTGAAGGTCGATTGAAAAAATAAAAAGCTAAAACAGAAATTTTAACAGCAACCACTGATCAAATTCAGCCTCCAACATTTTCTTATAATCAATTGTGTCTTAAGAGTAAATAAACTTTATTGTTCCCCAGTCAACAAGGTTATCTCAATAATATTAGAACCAATAAAAGAAAGTTGGCATGGCAGAAATTATGAAATTACCATACATGTTTACTAAACTTACTTGCACCAAGTTTAACTCCTGTTCATTGTACAAACGGGATACTCTAGCGGGTGACTTCCATACTAGTACCAAGGTATCAAACACAGGTTGATTACTATGCAACCAGCTCGGTATTAATTTGACCAGCATTTTAATAAGTGCAAGACCTTGAAAATAAGCATCTGAAGTGGCAACAGTGGGGATAGTTGGTAAATTTGCACTGTCAGCTGGAGGGGCAACAAGACTTTCTTCACCCAACAAAGCAGGAGGTGGGGTTGAAGAGCTAGACGACATCTCCACATCTGATTTTGGCAGAAACTCTGGAAAGGCACTTGCAATTATTTTTTGGGGTGACTTGGCCAGCTCGTCTCTCAAGGGTTGGCCAGCATCTGATCTCAAAATGTACATGAACCTGCATTTCACAAAAGAGCAGAAAAGGTAAGAACAACAATGTCATTTCCAGAATTATAATTTAGAGATTAACTCCAGTGTTTAAGCTTACCGCCTGAAGTATTTTGGATCATTTAATCGAGCTAGAAAATAATCAACAGCAAGTGTTGCATATCGATTTAAGAATTTTGTAAGAGGTAGACGATATGGACTGTTAAGTTCACTGTACACTTGTCCAGAAGGAAGAGCCCCTTCCAAATCAATAGTCAAGGTCACAAGTTCATCAAGAAACTTCGATGCAGCATGGGGAAGCAAGTGGAATAGCTCAATGATAGCTGCACAGAACCAGTAAAAGGTATCACAATTAGGAATACATGCATGTAAGTTTAACCAAGACACACAAAATCAGACTACAAATGTTCATATCTACCCACGGGTATATGTAGGGCATACATTATATAAGCTGCTAGATAGGCAAACAAAAAGTTTCCACTGAAGTGGTAGGTCTAGATGCTTACCTGCTGCAATTTTTGGCTCTTCACCAGCCTTCCATGACTTTATACTCTGGGAAAGCTTGTCAGGTTCCATCCATTTCTTAAGGTGCTCCAACAGCTTACCACCCAGGGTAACATTAAACCAGCTAGACAATAGTTCAAGCAAGCGAGCCAGACCTTGCAGAAGAGGCATGCTAAGATTCTTGGTGTGAGCCAAGTTAACTAGAATAGGCCTGAGGCTGCTCTGGAGAAGTTCTTTCGGCATTTTTTGCTGGTTAATAACCTTAACAAAAGTCAAGACAAATGAGCGAAGTATTTTTTGTTGAATTAAACCAAGAGTCGAAAAAGCATTCCCGAGCCAAAATGAGAAAGCAAAAATATGACATGTTGAGTTAATTAGAGAAACTTGAAGAAGTGTTTTTATAGGAAGACAGATGAAAACTGAATAAAACAGGTAGCTCATGATGGATGGATGTGATATGAGCCTTATTTTATTTATTTACTAGCCATTTGTGATGTGATATATGCATCTCTCCCCCCTGGTTTAATTTTTCCATTTTTCAAAAATGAAAGTAGAAGTATATTCCTAAAGCATTATGCTAGTTCTTGATCAAACAAAATATCATGGACAGACTTGAATATAAGCATGAGTTGTGATAGGACACCCACAGAATCATCCTATGAATCTCTGCTCCTTACAACACAATTGTTAAAAGTAAATTATGTACAATCACTGAAATCATGGCCAAGCTACAAGGAAAAGGAGATGACTATCTACATGCAAGCTAAGCCTCTGAGAAAAGCTAAACAATACCTGGCGTAACCCCTCCTTGGCAACAGCAACAATTTCTGGTGTCCGACATGTCAAGGACTTGAAGAACATGGAAATGATTTTTGCACGCAATTCAGAATGATTTGGAGACTTGAAATCAGTCCATGCCATAGCAGTACAGAGTAGCTCGATGCAAGATGTTCGAAGCTTATTTAGTGACAAGGTGTACTTGGGGTTCACAAACTTCACAACCCATACATTTTCATCAGCCTCTGCTATTTGCAACGCTTCTTGCAGAAAGTTTACTAGCTCTTGAGTCAACTTGAGAAGAGGAGGCCTCAAAGCCAGGCAAAAATTCAGAGCTGTAACTATTCCAACCTATAAGTACCAAATCAAGTTAGCAAAAAAAATTGATAAATTGCATTAGTTGTAGGCAGCACCACAGCATACCTGTTGTTCAACAGTCTTTGACCTGAGTGGCCGTGTGATAAGAGGCTGGAGCAAAGGCTGATACAAAGGCTCAAGTAACTCCGATACCTCACTACCAGTCCTACTAGCCAATAGTGCTAAACATGATTGCACATTCTTTCTTACAATAATAGATGCATTGGGATTGAACAATTCTGAAGCAAAAAAATCAACTACCCCTTGAAAACTTTTCTTGCGTGGTTCACTGTTAGCTTCATCTACATTATTCACCACACGAAGAACCTGTGTAAGCACTTGACTAGCCTCTTCCTGCTCTTTACTTGCGTAGGGAGGAAGTCTTTCGAGTACATAGACTAGACCCCGCACAATTCTTACTTGGAAGCGGCACAGAGTCTCAACAGTAACCTTTCCCACCAAAGCACCAAGCCCCATAACACCCCCCATCTGTGCTTGCCATGTGGTTCCATAGCAACAATGCAAAAGACGTGGAAGAAGTTGCTCAAAAACTGGGATGCAAACACTTGGGGGTGGTGAATATACGGGATTCATTGATGGACTAGACACGATCATTGGTGTACCAGGCCCTGCTCTTGACATCAGCGCATCACCATGTTTAGAGCGGGCAAGGAAGAGAACTGTTTCAGCAAAGACATTTAAAGCACCTAGAGCAGCTTTGGCATGGACCCTATTGTCATCAGATAGCACATCAACTAAAGCATCCAAGAATATCAAAGGGTCCAACTCTTTCAGGTTAGTGCTAGTCTTTGACCTGGAATTGACACTGCTACTTGATGAAAGCATAGGCCCACCAAGAGCAATTGGAATTGAAGGGTTATTTGAGTTATAATCTATATGAAATATCATAGCAAAATGGCGGCAAACATTGACAACAAAATCATCTTTGGGGTCATGCAAATCTGGTTCGGCACTGGAAGCAATTATGGTCATCAACAGAATCTTGAAAACTGATTTCTCAGCCATAAGCTGGGTTTTTGTCTTCACACCTAGATCAGCCTGAAACAATACACCATATGTCATAATGCAATTCTGTACATTCTAAACAAACATCATAAGAATAAATTAGTACTTTCTGTTCAAATCTGAAAAAAAAATAATCATATGAAAAATTAATAGAATAAAGGGGATCAGTATAAGGAGATTATAAATATCAATATAAACATATGTTTATGCTACAGAGAGTATGAGAGAGCGGGCCCCAAGGTCTCTTTCTTTCATTATATATTATATTTTTATTAGAGAATATATTATATTAATTTAATATATTTTCGAGTACAATAATAATGTATTATTTATATATTAATTATCTGATTTTAAAAAATATATAATTAAACAACACTTTGAGTGATAATTAGAATGAGCTAAAATTTCATAGGAATAAAATGCTAAATTGGTTAAAGCTGAACATTTGTGAGATTGAAATATTAAAAGAACAATCTTATCTAAAATTGAGGAAAACAGGAAAAACTGTTCTTAACTTTTGTAGTAGTGTTTTAGAGAAAGGGATTTTCAGAACTTTTGAAATGATTATGAAGTATCCTAAGAAATATGATCTGAACTTGACAAAGGAAAAAAGGAATAAGAGAATAATGGAGATGGTGAACAACAACAAGGGTTGGTGGCTGGTCATTTCATGCAAAACAGTAAATTCCAATTTGCAGAATATACAAACTTGAGTTACACTGACATTCCATCATGAAGGTACCTGATAATAAAGCAACTTAATGCACAAGACACACAGGCTAATTTTCTCAAGTAACAGATCAGGATATTATTAAGCACATGCTGGAAAAGAGGTTAGAGGTAACGCATGCAAAGAGATAGAGAGTGAGAAATACAATAAAACTCCAACTCTAATATTCTTGAGTGAAAAAGAAAGAAGACAAGCACTTCATTTCAATTCCTTCAAATACAAGCATAATGGTGTCTAAGAAGGGGATAATTAATGGTTTAAGCAGCTATTGTTAGAAAGAAAAGAATGTACAAGATGGTATGGGGACCATGTCATCCATAGAACAAAAAGAAACGGAAGATATAAAAAATAGTCAAAGTCAAAATAAGAGGATACTTGGATCCCTGTGAATATCAGCTAGGGAAGTGCCTGCAACATAACACTGCAAAAAAGCAAGAAACTCACCACAACAGATCCAAAGCCAGTATTCCAAAGATGATATGATCCAAATATTTTTTGTTTTCCTTTAAAAAGATGGGTGCAACATGAGAACTTCCTATGAGATAACAGATCCTAGCACTAATCAGGCCCAAGAGCAGTCAACTTCAGGCACATTAGTGGTGTACTGTTATACTGCATCCACGTCCAAAAGTAAATTCAATTCAAATGGACATGACACTGGTACTTAGGGAAAACCTGAAATTGCTAATTGTGGATTAGAAAGCACTAACAATTGAGATTCAGCAGCAGCATTTCAATAAATATTTTTCAACTACCTTTATATCTGATGCCTCAGACCTATGCCAGGATGAATCAACTGCAGAAACTAAGGTGGTCGACAACTGTCTCGCTGTACATCCCTCATCAGAAACATTCCCTGGCAAATTAAGCTGAGATGATAAGCAAACACACAGAAACTTCAAAGACTGTTTTCGGTAGAAAGCATCCATGCCACTGCTTTTGTTTATGACAGCTGCTACTGCAAGATTTATGCATCGATCTAAAGGCACCAAAAAGGGAGTTGAAGGCTCAAATGTAAGTATAAGACGAAGCCCATGCTCTGGGTTATCTTTGCATTCAAGAGCAAGGGGCTCTTTAAGAAAACGTCTGTTGCGTCCACCTAACTTGCCAAGGAGTTGCAAAGCTTTTCCACCCCAGGGATAGGGTGCAGGCCTCAGGTGAGACCATAAGGATAAAATTACCTCTGACATGACATTAGCCATACTGGGTTCTAGGAAATCAGGATTTAAACTATCTACCCAAAACTCAAGTGTTCTTAAACCTAAACTCACTAGGTCATCACTTCCCTTCAGACATAAAACAAGAGGTCTCATAAGACGTGGAAGGTGCGGCAGCAAGGAGCTTAAGCGTGCAGGCATTGTTAAGCATAGTTCAAGTAAAAGGTCCCTCATATCTTCACCAGTTGGACCCTCGAGCATTGTCAATAACATATTCAGGCATGGCTGTAGCATTGGAATCAGGTCCCGGAGGAGAAGATCAAATTTACATCCAGCAAGAGCCCTAAACATTGTTCGAAGAAGCTGCATATAACCAAGAGGTTTTTCAACTTCAGTAGCATTCTTCATGCAAACTTCCATTATAACAAGGACATGAGGCTGCAAAATACGTTCAAATTCTGCGGGTGCTTTGGAGACAGCGCCAAATATAAACCGAAAGAGATTCAGAACCAGTTTTGCTGCAGGTGAATCTGGGTTTTTCAAAACATCAAGTTTGCTGCATGCAAGAAAGTTAACCAAGACATCTGCAAATGGGCGATATACTTTCGAAGATTGCAAAAGCGAAGAGAATATGTGAACCAGTTGAGTGTTGCTAATCATGCATTCAAAAAGCTCAGGCATGCACAACGAGAACATGTCCATAAGATCTCGAGGTTCCATAATGGATAGTATTTGGGAAAAGAGATTAAGCATGTCCCTCTCCTCATCCTTCTCCTTAAAGAGAGCTAAACAATGCACCCCACTCTTCAGGACACCTGAGGCTTTCCACACCTGTCAAAAATCAAAGTCAAGCCAAGCCAATCAAGAGACAAGCAAAAAGATGATTAATCACATAATACCTCATCTTCTCTCATCCCTTTGAATGCTTGAGGAGCTGGTAAGCTAGAAGATGGTGAAACAAGCACTTGAGAATGTGTTCCATGTGTGGAAGGAGAAACCTAAACCAATGGAATTAAGCAATGAAAAAGAACAAGAAGCTAACACTTTAAGAAATGTTAAACGAAAAGCATTTTTTTAATATAGTTAAGTTTTGGAACAAAAACCTGTGATCGTGGCAAATGTGCATGCGTGATGCTCCATATAATAGTCTTCATTCCTGAAAATATAACCACCCAAAGATTCTTAAGTTCTCTTGAATAGGTAAATTAATGGTATTAGAAACATAATGAAGAAGCACTCATCTCCATTGAATAGTATCAAAAGGTGCTTGAAACTCTACAGGTTATCATCATAAAAAAATTGAATGGGAACAAGGATGGTATAGTGAGAGGATCTATTATTACCCATAACTAAGGTCCTGATCAAATTCTTGCAATCACTGACTTCTTTAGAATGTTCCACCGGAACTTGCAAATTCAAAACTGCCTGCAACCAATTACAAGTCAAGATTGAAGGAAGACGAACCCAAGATTGTGTATATGATGGATTTGGAAAAGAAAATATCAACCATTTTGTATTCGTCCATCAAACCAAAGAGGACACTCCTTTAACACATCAATGGCAGTGCTTCATTAAAACATTCAAAGTGTTCCTAAATATTTCCCGGTACATGAGGATATTTATGCACAGATATTCAAAAGAACTCTAGCAATACTGGAGAAAACACTTAAATGTTCTCAACCTTTGCGAACTTCATTGAGATATAAAATAAAGAGATTTCTAGATAAACTAAAAGGCATTTAATTTCAAGAATCAACTAAACAAATTCTATTTATTGATACACCAACTTTCATGTGATATACTTTAGGACTAGCAATTTGATTTTACCAGAAACAAAACTTGATCACAGTTTGCTTGACCCACAAACAGCCAACTTCATCGCAGTTAAAGTTTCATGTCTTAAAACATGAACAAATAAATAGCACTTCTGAAGAATGCATAACCTTTGCCATTGCCAATAATTTTGTTGAATCTCGACCTGTTTGACATTGCATTTCAATAGTGCTTTTGAAAAAAAATGAAAATTTTTTATTTTTATTTTTTACATTAACTAAGATTTTTTCGTGTTTTTAGATCGTGTTCACGTATTGATGTCAAAAATATTTTTAAAAAAATTACAAAAAAAAATATCATTTTAATGCATTTCTAAATGAAAAACACTTTCAAAAACAACCCAACCACACTCTCAAACGGGCAGCACTAGATTCTAGACTCTAACTTTGGGTTCCAGGAATGCAAACTACAGGTAATATTCTAATTGATTCACTGGATCTTCTTTATCACAGGAACCATCAAATAGGCTCCAATACCCGAAACAAATACACGAGTCCTAAGAGCATACCCGCCACCAAATAATAAATACTTAAAACCAATAGTAACATAGTGCAGTAGTTTATCAATAGTGGAACGTAGTGCGTGTAACAATTTAGTAAGGCTATCATTTGTTACAAGCATATCTCTAGAGTAAAATTTAAAACCAGATAATGGGTTAACAAAGTACATTCTTGTAACAGCAGAAACAAGAAGTGCAAAGAACAAAAACTAAAATTCAAACGGGTGCCTCATGCAACATTAGATAGTGGTTTAAAAGTACATAGAAAGTCACAAAGTAACCTGCACAGGGAGTTCAAGCTTTGTCCTCAAAGTAGCACGCTCCTTTCCCTCATCCCCTTCCTCCAACAACTATCAACCAAAAAGGAAGTGCATTAATGAACACAGACAAAAAAAATGATTTGGAGACGCAAACAAAAAAAATAGAGAGAAAAGAAGACAGGCTTCTAAAAAATGGAAAGAAAAATAATCAAACATTGCTATCCAAATAAAAAAAAATGGCAATGACAAGGTTATCAGAAAGTGGCTCAACATACTTTGAACCTTGAACAAGCATGTGATTACTAGGCCAATCAATTAACTCAATGCAAAAGGTCAGGATAAATCTTATTATATTTTAACAGAATTGCCTGAGGCTCGACGATAAGAAGGGCTACAACAAAAACTGAAGCAGGAACACATGTGAGCTAAGACTCTAGAGCAAGTACTTTAGATAGATACCTCCAAAAGTAACACGAAACACCTAAATATATTTTGATGAGCTAGTAGATAGAAGAAAAATAGTAAACAATAAAAAAGGGGCTTGTGTTAGTGTCACTATATTTTTAGACCATATCTGATTGCATCTGACTTCAGATCCACAGCAATGGAAAAAATAGATAAAACAACACAAAACATTCCATCTGCTCCAAAATGCTAGTTAGAGCTATGCCAAAAGATGAAGCTTATAAAGGAACAATCCTATAACCCAGATCAAACAACAACATGAACCTGTAGATTCTTATCTCTAATACATAGTTCCAAGGTATAACCCATATCAAACAACAACATGAACCTCTAAATTCCTATCTCTAATACAAGTTTCAAGGTCATAAAGACCTCACATGCCATGACAGCTTAGGCTTTGAGAACTAATTTAACACCAGCTCCTCCAACTGAAACATGAAAAGCAAATGATATTCACACTAACAAACAATACAAAATGAAGATTGCACGTTCACCAAAGACATAGAAAGTGAGAGAATTAAGGTAAATGGTATCTAAATACACTTGAGCATCAACTTAACCACATCTTAACACCAATTGCTGCATGAGGAAAAAAACTTGAAGCACACATTCCCAAAACTTCAATCCAGTAATTAACCAAAAGTTTGTTCCAACAAAATACCACATCGAAAAGGAATCACAAAGCAAGGATTACCTGTGGAATGGTGCGCTTAAAAGTGCTGAATTTGCCAACAAAAGCATCCAAGATACGCCCCTGTAGGACAGCACATGTTATTCCCCGATATGATGAGCAAATCCAACCAAAAAGTACTTAATCTGACGTTCATACCAGTAAAATCCGAGCTTTGTCCATAGTTGAATGGTCCACGCCTTTCTCAAAAATTGGCTCCACCTAAACCCGACAAAAGCAATTTAAAAGGATAAGAAAAAGGTTTGTGGAACTAACCATACTTGAGACCCTAATTAGGAAGCTAAGCCTGTAAGGACAGAAGCAAGTACACAAACCAGATTTAACATTAACCGGGCACAAGTGGTGTGGATGCTGAGCGTTAATGAAGCATCATGCATGTTACTTGAGAACAGGTAAATAATCCGGGACAGCTGCAGCCGAGAAAGAAAAGGACAGATTTTCAATAAGAGCCAGAAGAATCTAGATAAAATACTAAACCAACAGATACAAACTTTTTGCACTTTTTATTTTAATAAACTAGCAAAAGTACTAACCAATAGGTAAGTGTCTAGCACAATGCACAACACATAGTTGAGAAAGCAAGAGATGAAATAGTAATTGAAATTTTGGTATCAGAAAGTAAAATTGACATCAGATCTCCCATAAAAAAACAGCACCTGTGATAAGGAAAGGTCACTCCGAACATGATGAACAATCTCTGCAAGTAGGCTATAAGCCAATGGCCTCAAAGTTTCATAGCATGCCCTACCGGTTCCAACTAGAACTCTGGAATGGATAGTAAAACCAAGTGTTAAACAGGAACTGTTCAGTGCCAGAACCAGCAATAATGAAATTCTGAAAATCGAAGGGCCAAATATTCACAGCCATCTGAAAATGATCGGAGTGGATGTATATATCATCAAGAGGAAAATTATATAAAATTTTTTATATACAAACTAAAAATAAACAGAATAAAATATGTACTAGGGGAAATGGCTCTATTTTATAAAAATAATTGCACAAAATACATTCCAAAAGAATGCGATGGACTTCTTATTCCTGTAAAGCCACCAACCACATGATGCTGCCTTGAATAAGCTCAGAATCAAATGATTCAAACATTTGTCAGCAATTTTCTTAGGACCTCTATCAATTATTATTTTCCTTGATTAGGTATAGATTGACAATTGTGACGTTCATGTTCAATATTCTCTTCCTCTGTTGTAATGTTCCATCAAATTCTTAACACTTGATCATTATTTCTCATTGTACCATTAATCCCACACAGCAAACAGATTAGAGTGATATTTCAAGTGTCAGCCATGTGCCCCAAAAATTTAATAATTAGACATTTTCAGCATCTCCTGAGAATTTGTGATCATGGAAGCGCATTGACACATATGACCCTTATTAAGATAGAAGATTTTACCGCTCTTCTAAAAGGGTGTCAATTAAAGGAAATAAACCCCTCTTGAAATCTGTCCCTAGAACATGCTTTAAGGCAACTAGCAGTTCCTGCACCAAATGTGCTCAGATATCAGTTTTTGAAACTATAAGAGACCAACATTCATAATGAGAAAATCAATTAAAAAGCAATGATCATTAACCTTTCTAATGGCTACAGAGTCTGAGCATGTAACAAGCAAATTCACAATGCTTTTACATATACTTTCTTCATGTGGCCTAATATAGTCAGCAAAACTCTTCAACAGGTAAGTTAAGAAAGAAACAGTCTGCACAAGGCAAAACAGTGTAATTAGTGTAATGATATGATACAAACAAATTAAAGTGCAAACAGTTCGGGCAGTTTGATTGCAACGATGTGATTTCTACCAAAGCTCTATTTGTTATTTCCACATATATCACATCTATATTATGTACATCTCTCCCAGCTTTGTGAGGACATAAAGTGGATAATTTGAAGAGTAGTTCTGAGCACAAGAAAGGATGTTTAGCTCAACAACAAACTTTCATCCATTTAGGAGCAGAGGCACATAAGAGCTTTTGAGAATATGTTTGAAATTGTTTGCATTATTCAACTAAAGAGTTGCATGACATTTTATAAGCTCAAGCACTTAATTGATCATATGTTGGATCCTTACAGCCTGGAATCCATTGTGCCATCGGATCCTCAAATTCAAATCTAAAAGCAAGACAAGAAACTACTTCAAGTGGTTTCACAATCCCAAAACAAAAGATTTTAACTTATTTGAAGGAACTTCAATAACATGACTGTTTCTGCAGTGTGCTAGATTACAGAATCCTAAAACATGTATATCTTCCGATAACACCATGATTCCTACAAAAGTGAAAACTAGGGTTTCACTTCAAAAAAAATGTCTTATTTATAAACGTAAAGAGCACATATTTAAGTCATTTCAATGACAAAAAAATCCCCTCTAGGTAAAAACTGGTTTTCTCCACTCCATAATCAGTATAAATATACTAACAGGTAAGTACTCCCATAAGCCATCAGCAACATCTACATGAAACGAGCTTTATCTCACGCAGGGAAAGAAAATAACAGGACATCATGAGCAAACAAACCTTACCTTAACCTGTGCACCCTTCAGTTCAATGAAGTTAGTTTTCAGATGGGGAGGAACCTTGTCAGGACCCGGGACAGATATTGCAGCAACCATCAAAGGCAATAAGTGAGGAATATTAGTTTGTACAAGACGGCTATACAATTGGAACAGAAACATAACCACAAGTGGACTCTCAGTAACTATCTTAAATGAACGAGTACTAGGATTAAGCTGGCCATTTTCAATGTGTCCAGCACTCAAAAGCCCTTGATCTGAAGTAGAAATTTCCATTGGTTTAACATCCTCAACAACCGCACTTGTGTTATCGAAGAAATGGCTGACAGTCAATCTAAAATTCTGGTAAATCTTACATACGAAGTCTAAAAATGGCTGAACTTCATTTTCTAATGTTGGCCTAAAATTCCTCAGAAGATCAAAAATAATACGAATGCATATCAGCCCATTTTCTTCATTATCGGTGGTAAGCACTTGCATTGCAACTTTCAAAAGATCCTGAACAAACGGCCGGAGAACCTCACTGTGAGGTAAGCGATTCAGAATCTCCACCACAATGTTTCGTAGCTTATGCTCAGGATTATCTACAAATTGCGGTTTTGTAATTTGCAACAGAATAATAGAAGATGCCGGGAAGTAGCATTTAAGAAAATTCAGATACTCTGCCGTGTGCGCAATCTCAAGACTATCCCGCACCTCCATTGCCATGTGTAGCCTCGTTTGAATCGCTGTTCAAAATTATAAACAGGACATAATTAAGAAAGAGAAAAGGGACTTGAATATCTATTGCTCTTATCAGCTTTAACCCGATAAGATTATCACTTCTAATATATTACTTCAAGTTCCATAACAAAAAAACAAAAACACGCAATTTACACTCATTTCCTTCATTTTCTCAACGAACAAACAGGAAAAATGAAAAACGGGGGAGAAAGAGAGACTTACGGAGATCAGGCTCAACGAGAAGCCGAGAATGCTGCTCGAAATTCAGGATTGGACTCATGGCGTCAAAACCCTAAGTTTTGTTTTCAATTAGAGTTTCTAGGGTTTCATGGTGGTGAGCTGCTGCTAAACTCCCTCGCTTCGATTCTGGTAAAATTTTATGGTTGTGTAAAGCGAGAAAAATTGATTTCCGTGAGAGAAATTTTGGGATTTTAGGGTTTTTAATCTGTGAATATTCGCGGATTGTGTAAGTCGGCAGAAAAGGGAAGGGTGAAGTAGCACTTCTATAGTAGCCGAGTGACGATATTCTGACCTCTGCTATGAAGTATAAATAACTCACCTCGCTTTGTTTTGTTTCCTTTGTCTCTGGGTCCCTCCCTCGAGGTGAGAGACGGGAGACCTCGAAAATGTTTTTTTTTTTCATCCGCTTTTACAATTTTTTATTTGATTACGGTAGTGAACCAGCGATTAGACTGTTTTGAATGAAGGGGTTGTTTGCAAATGCATTCGAGCTTTAAAAAAAATTGAAAAAACATTATTTTTATTTTTTATCTTAAATTAAAAAATTGATATTTTTGAATCATTTTTTTATGTTAAATTTTAAATAATAAAAAATATTATTTTGATATATTTCTAAATAAAAAAAATATTTTCAAAAACAATTCTAACAACAGATAAGAAAATTATTATTAACAAAATCCTTAAGTAACTATTTAATCATTCAAAACAATTCAACAGATAAGAAAATTATTATTAACAAAATCCTTAAGTAACTATTTAATCACTTTCATATGAATTTTGTATTTAATTTTATCTCTAAGAATCTAATTTTAATTTTTATGTCAAATTTGGTTCATATATGTTTAACTATTTCTTTTCAATTTCATCACTCGATATTTTATTAATTTATAATTTTGCTTTATTGTCTTTTATGATTTATCTTCTATGGGGTTAAATCAAGGTCCATAACTAAGATAACTCATTTTAGAGGTTAACATGTAGTTATTTTAGTATTTTTCATGTTTTTAAATTGATTTTTTTTTCAATGTTTTTTCCATCATTTGTTTTATTAGTGTTTGTTCTTCCCCTTTTCCCTTTATTTTCTATAAGATTATCTCAATCATATACTCATAGTTAAAGGTTAGCTTAGGTTCAATCAAATTTTTTCTTTTCACTATTTTTGTAAGTGTATTTTATTTGTTTTCCAAGTTTTTCTTATAGCTATTTTTTCTAATTATTTTTTCAGTTTCATCTCACAAAATTTTTATAGAATTTTTCTACTTCACCCCTTTCTTTTTTAGAGATGTTTTTTTTTGCCTTAACATTGAAAAAGAAATTAGATCAATCAACTATGTAACACGAGCTACTTATCTTAGATAAGAATATTGAGCTTTATGACATTCTTCAATTTCCTTTTCACTTGCTTATCATGATCTCATTACTTACACCATAACTTTGGTGTTAAGTCAGTCCCTAACAAGAGATTTTTTCATGATCATTTATTTAAATTTAATATTTTTTCCATTATGTCAATTAACTTAAATAATCATTTAGAATTGATTATAAAGCTAAATTCATGATTATGAAGCTCAATTCTAACTTTGTGCCTAAACCTTGTAAATAAGATAATACATTAGATTATGATTCTTAAAAGATTATGAAGATCAATTTTAAAACATCATGGTCTAATAAAAATATACCGAATTTTTTTAGCTTAGTTGGGTTTATGCCTTGATTTTTTTTTTTAAAACACCCTTTCATCATGCATCTTTTTTTTATCGATAAAAAAATATTTTGGTCTATGGCATACATGAACTCATAAATCTAGATATCGTTATTAAACATGATTGTGGTGTTTCCATTGGTACATTACAAATACATTATGAGAAAACTAAATGATTTCAAATGTTTTTTTCTATTATGTACCTAGAAACATGAACATTAGAAATTTGTGCAATGTGAGGTCATCATTCTCTTAATTTTTTCCCTAATGAGTCTTTTTTTCTTTGTGCTTACACTAAGTTAAGATGAGTTATAACTAGTAGTTGGAATCCTCTAGGGATGAGTTTGAAATCAATGGTGTTGGCTTTGATATATACAGGTGCTTCTTTGTTTATTTACTTATGGGAATTGAGGCTAGTTTATTGATATGAAAATTTTAGCCAACAATCATCATCGTGAATTTATTGCACTTCCCACTTTGGATATTTTAAATTGTATTTTTATACCTTAAAAGAGTTATCTGGTGTACGTGGGATTTGATGGGTGGATAGTTTTGGATAGTCATACCAATTGTTAGTTATGGAATCGTAGTTAATTATTTTAATTACATTTATATATAACTAGATAAATTAATTATTTTTCTTTTGGGTTTGTTTTTTTTCTATTTTTTTCATTATAAAATCATCATATTTTATATAATTGATGTCTTTTTGTTTGCCTTTTATGTTTTCCATGTTATGGTATCGATGGGTATATGCTAACCTTATTTTTTTTTCTTTTTTCATAATAATGCTTATAAGTTTTGTGTGTGTGCGTGTGTGAGAGAGAGAGAGAGAGAGTTACAATCCATTTTCTTCAAGATTTACTAAGACTTTGTGTGCAAGTTTTTCTCTTTTATTTTGTAACTTTGTGATTATTTATTCAGAATTTATATGTTTGTGATTGTTGTCTTATAGTTTGTTGATTGTTCAATATTGTATATTTTTATACTTTTTGTTATGCCTTTGCTTTTAAAACAAGTGATGTTTTTTGTGCTCGATAACAAGGTTTGTTATTGTTTTTATTAAAAGTATTTTATTATTTTTCAAAAGTTTTATAATCATGTATGGTTGTTATTTTCATAAGAGTTTGGTTTTTTCTAAGAGCGAGTAGTGTGTTTTTGCATATTTGGTTTGGAAAACGTTGACTACCGATGTATGATTTAATTGATGGTTCATTTCATGTTTGTTATGTTAATTATGATCTACTGTAGTGTGTAATATAATTGTTTTTGGAGTTGTATATTATGTTTTAGTTTGACATAGCTTTGTTTTATGTTAATGTTTTTTTATGTGAATTGTTTTATTAGTATACTAGTTATGTGATGCATGTTTAAGTTTTTCTTTGTTTAGTAAAGAGTCATGATTTATATTATTAGTTTTGTCGAGCAATTTAAAAAAATCAGAATGTTAGGTGATGAGTTATTGATAATGCTCAAGAAATTGTAACTTGCTAAGAAATGATGAGCGTGTTCTGGTGATTAGATGAGGTATTCTATAAGTGATGTTTTTTTTTATCTAAATCGCCAAAGTTATTACGTATAATTATTAATGTGTGACATGTGCTTAGTTTGATACATAAATTGTAGCTTTTGATTTTGTTTTCATATGAATTATGCTAATTTATTTTCCTTTATATATTTATGATGTTTGTGGTTTGTACTAATTATATTATAAATCTATTTTTTGTGCTTGTTTTTGATTTGTTGATTTACAATGAAGACATATTTTGATTTACTGATAAATTACTCTATAATTTCTTGGTTTTTTTATCTAATGATTTGTAAATGAAAAAAAAAATTATTGTATATAGTATTGTATTAAGAAGTTGATTAACAATATTGAATCTTTATATGTCAATTAGGGTAACATTATCAAAACAATTTACTATTAAAATAACCTATTCGGTTTTGAATTTTTGGTTGTTGTTCATGGTTTAGGATCTCATATGGTTATTGATACAAGTGGGTTGGATTGAGTTACAATTTGTCTTCATCTTTTTTTTAAATGGTTTTTGTTTTAGCTGTTAGTTGAATTACATTGTTATATCTTATTTGCTTTTGATTGTACTTTTTTATACCTTTTTCTTACAACTCTCATTTGGTTATAATGATTGTTTTGGGTATGTAACGTATGTTTATTACAACCCTTTTCTATGAAGTAACCAATCTAACTTCATTCATCTTCCTCTTCTTTTTCCTATTTTGATTTACATTTTTTCGCCTTTCTTTCTTTTTTAATTATCATCTCATATTTGATGATTTGATATGTCTATTATTTGATTTAATGATTTGTCTTTCATCATAATAGGTCCCCTTTTTTTTGCAAAACTAAATCTTTTTTTCTTTTTTTTTTCTAGTTTTTTTTTATCTTGATGGAATTCTTAGTTTCTTAATTATTATTGTTTTCAATCTTATGCATTAATTACCTAGCCTAATAGTTGTCCCTTTCATTGTTTATTTGTTTATGGTCCATACTTTTATGGTAGTTTAATATATATGATTGGATGCGCTTGCTTTTGATGATTTCTACCACCAATTTTAGTTTTTGTTTTGTTTTTTTAATGTAGGCAAATTTCTTCAATATTCTTGGCATAATAATGTTTATTGTATTTCTTCATTAATGGTTAAAATATTTAAGTTTTTGGAATTTAAAAACAATATTATAACTAATTTTATAGATTAATCATAACTATGAAGTTGATTGTTTAACTAAATTGAAATTTTTAAAGTGATTTTGAAGACTTCATTGTTATTCGATTAAATTTCATTAAGATATGAGATTGAGAAGACCTTCAAATAAGGGATGAAAATCACTATTTATAATTATCTTTATTTACCTTATTATATTGGGATTTTTTTTACTTAGCTTAAGAATTTTAATTTAACTAGTATTTTACTTCCTAGGAATTCTATACATTGCTAAGTAAGTTTTATCAGGAATCATTTCATATAAAGAATTTTAGTTTTGACCGGGATTCTTTTCTATAAAGAGTTCATGTCTAAAACTAGTATAAATAGTGATGCCTAGTTTATTTTTACAATATTTTATTTATTATTTAGATTTTATAAAATATCAAAAAGTTTTTTCTATGTTTCTCTATAACTTCAATTATAATCTGAGAGTTTGAGAAACATATTTTTTTTATCCACGTTACATGCCATGTTATTTTTCTCTTTTTATGTTATTTTTACCTACCTAAATCTTACATGATGATATTAATATCCTTGCTTTGCTTTTCTTTGTATTTATGTTTAAGACTGGGTAAAATTATTTGAAGTAAATTATGATGCATTTGGGATACAACTTATGATGTATGAGCTTTCTTACAATTTTTTTTCTTTCTATTTCTCTATTATGATGCATTTATATTTTTAATATAAAATAATACTTTTTGTACTTTATTTTTTTTCATATTTAGTATGATTAGGGTTTTCTAGTTTACACACACATAGTTGTAATACTCTTTTGGCAAGTAGAGACATGAATGAAGAGTTTTAGTATTTTGGGAGTCTTTCTAAACTTATAGTGTTTGTAGTCCTTGAGGGTTTTAAAATGTAATAAACCCGTTTATTATTTGCATAAATTGATATTAGACTTTTGGCTAAATTTGACTCTTATATCAATAGTTAAGTGGTTTTAGCCTTATCTCTTAAATAAAATATAACTTGTAAGTTATGGTTTTCTCTCACACTTGTAAACTTCATACTATCACCAATCGATATTGGATAATCTTAACAATCCACCCTCAACTATTGACTTTTGGATCAAAGTCATGACAACCCATTTGTTACACTAATTATAAGGTCTAGTCTTACTAAAAAACCTGAGTGCTAAAATCTCACCTTACAAAACTAGCTTATAAAATAAGACTTTCTCACACACTTTTAAACTCTCCATGACCTATTTATTATCAATGTAGGATAACCTAATAATCTCCCCTTTAACCATTGTTGTAACCCAATTTTGGGTCATGCCCCAAAACTATCAGAAAATAACAAAAAAATAAAATAAAATGGGGGATGGTGTCGGTAGAAAAATCAAGTTAAAATTTTGAACATTTTTGGGAAAAATCGATTGTACCCTTTTGTTGTGCTCGGAAATGAAAAAACACGGATCCAAAGCTAAAGTAATTTATTATGAGATAAATCCGCGTATAAATTAAGTCATAAAATATAATTATATTTTTATGGACCGATTTGATACAGTCATTGATTAATATAAAAGCGTAATTGTATGCAGGAATTAATTTAGGTGCAGTTGAAGGGTTTAATTAAGCTTGACGACTTAATTATACTTTAAATGGATCAAATTAATTTTATTAAAGGCTTAGTCAATAAGAAATCAAGTGCTTAAATTTAATTCGGGCTCAATTGATGATATTTGAATTTTCGTTGATCAATTTGAATTTTTTCAAGCCAATTAAGCGAAATCGGGGACCTAATTGAACAAATGGAGAGTTTATGTTTGAGTGGGAAACCATATTGCACAGATAAAAATCAAGGACCAAAGTAAAAGGTGCGCAAGGTTTAAAGTTAATTTTGAATTTTTCACAAGGGCACAATTGCACAAGATCATAAATGTAAGTTCAATTAAGGGTGCAATTAGAGGAGTAATAAATTGAGGGACCAAACTGTACTTTACACTAAAAAACAACAAAACTTGAGCCACTCAAAAACCCCACTTTGAAGACAAAACTCTCAACCATCCACATGGGATTTTGGAGTTAAAAGACAAAGACATTGAGCTACCCATTTTTCTTGAGCCATGAAAAACCCATGTTTTGAGAAAAAAAAACATACCGTTTGTTTTATACCTGTCGCATATAAAGAAGAAAAAAAAACGATTTCTGGATTTTCGTTTGGAGACCCCGGGGATCCTTTGTGCATTCGGTTTTCAAAATTTGTTTCGTTCTTTTCTTCTTAGTGCCCGTTTTGGATGATTTTTGGGGGGCTTCATTTTGGGCGGTTTTCTTCTTGGCTTGATCGGGACTCCCACTCGGTCGGTTCTCTCTCTCACGGCAACCAGGGACTTCTCCCTCTCGCTCTCGGCAAGTTTCCCTCTCGGCCTCACAAGAACCGCAGAACCTCCTCTCCTTCACGCTCTCGACCTCTGCTGTCACTCCCTCTTGTTCAGCTCGGTCTGCCCTCTCCCTCTCACTGAAACCAGAGACCCCTCCCTCTCTCTCGGCTCAGTTTCTCCCTCTTCTAAAAACAAGCAAACAGACCGGCGTTCTTTCTCTCTCCCTCTCGTCACAGCTCCGGCATCATCTTCAACCACCGAGCATCACCTTGTCATCGTCAGAATCCTTCGTTCCACGTCAGCTTCTCAGTCTCCTTCTCAAGCGAAGGCAACACCGAACAACCTGTCACAGCAGTGCACACCCGGCGACTTCCAGGCCATTTTTCGGCGAGCTCAGGCCACCATTTCCGACGAGACAACGACCAGAAGAATCACCACAACGTTCTCTACAACCAGGTACCAACCGTCTCCCTTTTCTTCATACTTGAAAAATCACCATTTACACTGTGGATTATCTTCTCTGCATGCGGGAGGAAGATTGATTTTGTTTTACGGGTCGGGTCGGGCACAAACCCGACCCAGACCCGTTAGATCGTCTGGGCCACGACCGGACCGAGACGCATCTGGGCCACGGCCCGGACTCCATGAAAGGTCGGGTTGTCGACCGACCGAGCTTAGCTGGGTTAGCGACCAGATTAATTAAGGGTGAATGGCGATCCACTCACCCAAAATATATATATAATAATAATAGTATAATAATAATAATAAAATAATCAAAAAAATATATAAAAAAAATGTATTTCTTTTATACAAAAAAATCTAAAAAAAAATGTGTTATTTTTCTTGCATAAGGCCAATACACTAGCATATTTTAAAATTGTTTTCTTAAAGAAAAATATATATTATCTTGGTTTTTTGGGAAAAAAGGAGTTTTAGCATGGATTTTGCTAAAAGAAAAATCATTTCTTGCATTTTGAGATTTTACAACATGTTTGTAAAATCCAAAGGGTATTGGCCAATATTCAAAAAAATATAAAAAAACTTTTCGGTGATTCATATTATTATTTTTTTTCGGAGTTTGGATAAATTCTATCCAAAATATTCGGCGTAAACATGTAAATATTTTTGTTATATATTTTTAGCAATTATAAGACAAACAAAAACATCAAGCAGCTTACCTTAGGTAGGGCGTACTAGGGGTGCTAAAACCTTCCCTTTACGCAACCAGTCCCTTACCCTAGAATCTCTGAAAGACCAGTACTAGGTTTCCTAGTAACCGTAATACTAGGTGGCGACTCCTTTTGTCAAAAAATAAATAAATAATTCCCCCCGACATTTAATAATCTCCCCCGCTCATGGGGACCAGTTGCCACGAGCGCCGCTCCCTGCCATTTTTGGGGTGCGACAGAATGGCGACTCCACTGGGGACCTTTGGACTAAGCTTGATAATTTTGTTTGTTTATGATATGTTAATTATTTGTGTTTATTCATTCATTTATTTTCATGTTGCTATGAATTGTTTATTTGTTTAAAAGCTTTAGCATGCATCTTTTCATCCTGTCATCATAATATGCCTCGTCATGCATCACTTTTATTTATTTTGAGAGCACACACTAACTTTAAGTTACGTGGGGGACTAGCAGCTTACCTATGACTTGAGTCAAGGTTTAAGTTTGTGTAAACCCCAACTCTTTGCTGAGAGCTTAGATGATAGTGATTGGTATACGTATCATCCCATTATCTGCTAAGACCCCATATTGCCTTTATGAAGGTGAACACTGGGACAACAAGAGACCCTCTTTAGAGCCCAAATAGTAAGCCTACCCCATGTCTCACATAAAAGAACTAGAACCTATCGTTAGGGTGTATGGTCCGTAATACATTTCATATGACATAAACCTAAACAAGCATTTTCGCTTTACAGGTCTTGTGAACAAAATGGCCAGCACCACTAGACTTTCTATCATGGAATATGGGAAAATTTCTGAGTCCTCACAATTGACCGAAGGAGACTGTATTAAGAGTAGTGCTGAGGTTCTACCACCAATCAAGAACCTGAATTGCACCCTGAATGAGGTAAGCAAGCTAATGACTCATCTTCAGAATGTGGACAAAGAGGCCTTCTTTGGAAGGTACGGACGTTTAATGGAGATTGCAAGGGTAGAGGTTTTAAGCCCCGCAATACGAGCTTTAGTCCATTTTTGGGATCCAGATTATCGCCGATTTTCTTTTGGGAATATGGATCTATGTCCTACAATGGAGGAGTATGGGTTGCTGACTGAATTTCCAAATAACTTGTATAGAGTTTATTTTCCTTTGAGATGTGACAATATTGTAAATGAATTGTCGAAACTCCTCAGGATCTCTGGTTTGGAAAGGTTTTTTGAGAGAAATTCTGCGGGTTTGAAATGGAAGTTGCTAGAGTGTGAACTAGAAGGGAAGTCCGGTCCAGCAAGAGAGAGACTGATTGCCTTGGGCATGTTTGGCCTTGTACTATTTCCAAGCCAAATAGGCATAATAAGTTTGGAAGCCGCTGCTGCTTATGTGGAATACGAGAATACTCAGATCAATCTGGTAGCCGCTATTCTAGCCGAGACTATCATCACACTTAATCATTGCCGAAAAGCCGGAAAAGGGGCAATGAGGTGTTGCACACAACTATTGTATATCTGGATGGTCAGCCATATTGAGACAAAAAGACCAATTTTCAATAATTTTTGGTGGTTTAACCGAAAACCTTTGGAAATAGTGGTAAAAGACGAATGGGGAAATCTAGATAACCAAGGTGTTTATTGTCATCATCAAAAAAGGGGGAGATTGTTGACATATAATGTCACACTTATATGTTTTATATATTTTGATGATAACAATAAAAAGAAAATGGACTAATAATATGCTTGGATGAGATTAAGCGATAAACAGGTATTATACAAAGAATACATCAACAAGCATAATGGAGTACACGAAGAAATCATTCCAAGAAGTCCAAGATGCAAGCAAGTGAAGACAAAGAAGAAGTTTTCATTTTAGTGCTTTAATTTTGTAAATCTCAAATGTTTAACTTGATAGCACAATTTAAAATGAACTCACACACTTCACATTGCATGCATTAAAAGGTTTTGATGATTAAAGGATTAAGTCATAATCAATCGGTTCAAAAATTCAGAAAAGATAATTTGTCACAATTGCCTTTCTGCATGAACCGGTCGACCGCTTGGTGTATACCAAGTGAACCGGTCGACCTCTTGAAGACAAATTGTCTTTTGAGCTGAATCGGTCGACCGCTTGGGTTATCCGTTGTGAACCGGTCGACCGCTTGAAGACGAATTGTCTTTTGAACTGAACCGGTCGACCACTTTATTTGTCCGTTGTGAACCGGTCAACCGCTTGATATGACAGTTGCATTAAAACGGCTATAAACGACTACTTTCTTTTAGAAACTTATAAATAGCCCTCCTAATTGCAAAAATAAAAACACAAGAACTTTCATATCTTATATTGAGGCAATTAGAGTGCAAAAACATCTTCATATCATCAATCTTTATTAATACTCATATTTGTGTTTGAATCTTCATATCTTAACACAAAGAGTATTTTTCATTCTCACTACACTTAAACACCTTCAAATATTCTAAGTGTTATCAAGTGAGATAAAGAGATCATAGATCTTCATTTGTAATATCTACACTATTAAGAGTGTATTGTTGTTTTACAAAAACAACCATTGTAATATTCTTGAGAGTTGAAGTATAAAACTCTTTGATATTGGTGAGGAAATATCATCAAGGAAAAATCTTGAAGAGGGTACATCTTCAAGTGGGAAGAAGGAAAATCTTGAAGAGGGCATATCTTCAAGTGGTGTAAAAGTCTTGGTGTGGATTCATCAAGCAAGATTTGTAATCTTGTTACTTGGACTAGTAAGAGAGTACAATACTCAAGTACGGATTTGTACTTGAATCGTGGACGTAGGCTTGCTGAACCACGTTAAAAACCGAGTTAGCAATCTCTCTCTCTTATCTCTTTACTTTAAAGTAATTGATTTTAGAATTGCTATAATTATTGTATTTACACCTAATTCCCCCCCCCCCTTAGGTGTATAGTTGCCTTAATCCTTGAATAACAAATATTACCAAGAGAAGTTTGCAGAGGTCCAGTGCGAGTTGATGGACAGAATTGAAAAGTATGAAGAATTGTATAAGAAATATGTGATGTCAGAGAGTCATTCGACGGAGCTTATGAAGAATGAGGTTGGTGAAGCAGAATTGGTGATCAAAGAGGATGAGATAAAAACTTTGAAGATAAAGCTCGACAAGGAGAGGGTAAAGATAAAACATCTAGGCGAAAAATTAGCATTGATAGAAAAACACAAGGATCAGATTGATGCTAATAATACTTCCTTGAACACAACCAACTTGCTGCTTACTGAAAAACTGTCCAAGATGGACAAACAAATGGATGAAGTTGCCGCGCACGCTCGGGTCATCAGGAACAATGCTAGAAATGTGGGGAGAGACATCATCCGTTATCGGCAAAATCTAGCTGAAACCGATGCTTTCTTGGAGTCAATTGAGAACCGTGGATTTGCTTTCCTACCTTTGGGGGAAGATGCGACGGAAGAAAGATTTTAATTTGCTTGTCCTTTTTGTATTTTACAAACAAATGTATCAAGCTTATCTATTCAATGAAAAAGGGTGTTACTTGTCTCTGATGCAAATTCTGTCTTTTGGTGAATATAACTTAAGTAAATAACTTGCAATGCAGTACTCCTAACGTCAATGTGATGAGAAACCCCTGTTCTATGAAGTGTTTGGCCATTAATTGTTCACAAGACAAACCCATTGCATTTCATATACATTCATACAAGCATTTGCATCGTACTACATACATCTTCCTTTCGCTTATGCATTCATGTACCAGATCAACCACGAAACATAGGTCCCCCTGCGAAGATCCACAACACCCGGCTAAGAAGAAGAATGGAAAACGAAGGAAGGATCGAGCCAGAATCTCCGTACCAGAAGGACCTCGAAGCTGTCCGCAACGATGTGGCGCGTTTAACCAGCATGCTCGAAAGGGTATTAAAAACGAGAGATGGAGAAGGAACGTCAGCTCAGACGGAAGAAGCACCACCGGCAGTTCAATGCCCCGAGGCACCTCATATTCCAGGGTCGAGATCACCGAAGAAACAACCCGAACCCACTCGGCCCATTCCCATCCCTATTACATTGGACTTAACGGATGAGGAACCGCAAGATTCCAGATTGTTCAGCCATGCGGGATATGACAAGTGGTCCGCATTGGAGGAAAGATTAAGAGCGATTGAAGGGAATGACCTATCCGACCCAATCGAGGCGGTGAAGCGTGTTTGGTGCCAAACATTGTGATACCACGGAAGTTCAGGGTGCCAGAATTCATCAAGTATAGTGGGATAGAATGCCCGAAAACCCATCTTCGTTCTTACTATAACAAGATGGCGGAGGTAATACATGATGATAAACTGTTAATCTACTTTTTCCAGGATAGCCTGACAGGTTCAACCCTTAGCTGGTACATGAGGTTGGACAACATCAGGATTCGAAAGTGGGCTGATTTGGCAGATGCTTTTTTGAAGCAGTATAAGTTTAACCTCGAGATTGCTCCTGATAGGACAAGCTTGATGACAATGGAGAAAGGAACTCAAGAGTCTGTAAGGACTTATGCTCAAAGATGGAGGGACCAAGCTGTCAATGTGCAACCTCCATTGATAGAGTCTGAAATGGTGACCCTGTTTGCTAACACGTTCAAAGCTCCATACTATGAGCACCTGATGGGAAGCTCAGCACAACACTTTTTTGATGCGGTACGGATTGCTGAAAGGATTGAGCAGGGAATCCGGAATGGAAGAATTGTGGAACCTGTAGAGAAGAGGGGTTTCATCGGGAAGAGAAAAGAAGTGGAGGTGAGCAACGTGGAAGAAAGGTACAAGGGGAAAAAGAAGAATTACAAGAGCTACCAAACGCCTACCCACAACATAAACTTCTCCAAGCCCACCATTCCAAACCAACCTTTTTACCCAAAATTCCCCGCAAATAGCCCAAATAACTACCAAAGAAGAGACTATCCACAAACTGAAGAACTGCCACCTTTGCCCATGACCCTAAAGGAATTATATGCCCAATTACTAAACATTGGACATATTGCTCCCCTATCACTACCCCTTTGAAGCCACCTTTCCTCGCCTGGCACAACCTTAATCGACTTGCGAATACCATGCTTGGTAATCGCGGGTCATAGTATCGAGACTTGTGCAGCCTTTAAGAGAAAGGTATTGCAATTGATCAAGATCGGATGGATCACCATTGAGGATCCACCCAACGTGAGTTTGAACCCTTTGCCTAAACATGTTGTGGGAGGTAGTGGGGTGAATGCAATAGAAACTGATAACAAAGTAAGGGCTCTCCAGGTGACCATGCCCAGATTATACGACATGTTGGTGCAATCTGGACATTTGATGGGATCAGTTAATCATGACATTGGCGGAAATGACTTTTGCCCATTCCACGAACAAAGAGGGCATCACATTGACGGATGTATTGAGTTTCGTCAAAAGGTCACCAGGATGTTGACTCTAGGGGAGTTAAGGATTGAGGATGGGGAAAACCTTGAGGAGATAACAGGGATAGAGAAGTGTAGGATCCAATCAACACCTAATGGACTCTCGAGATTGGTGTTGTATAAACCCTCATGTGCAAAGGAGGTGAACTATAAAGCAATGTCGGGAAATTATGCTGTTACCCCAAACGTCGAATTTCCTTTTGTCCAAACCGAGATAGGTGGTTTGACCCGGAGCGGTCGATGTTTCACTCCTGAGGAGTTAGAAAAACAAAGGAAAATCAAGGGTAAAGAGGTAGTGGGTCTTGAAAACGAGTTAGAGGTAAATAAACCGGTGACGGAGGAAGAGACGAATGAGTTCCTAAAATTGATGAAGCATAGTGAGTACAGTGTGGTGGATCAGTTAAAGAAAACCCCTGCCAAAATCTCCATCATGTCATTGATACTAAGTTCTGAGCCTCATCGAAATGCCTTGCAAAAGGTTTTGAACGAGGCCTATGTGCCGCAAAATATTGAGCAAACGACTATGGAGCACCTGGTAGGGAGGATCCATGCATCAAACTATTTGTATTTCACTGAAGATGAACTCGGAACCGAAGGAACTGGCCATAATAAGCCTTTGTATATCACGGTCAGATGCAAGGATTGTCTCATCGGTAAAGTTCTCATCGATAATGGTTCCGCCCTAAATGTGTTGCCAAGACACATGCTGGAAGAGATGCCAGTAGATCCTTCTCACATGCATCCAAGTGGGATTACGGCGAGAGCATATGATGGTGCGCCGAGGCAAGTGTTGAGGGCAATTGAAGTTGAGCTAGCCGTAGGTCCCCAAACTTTCTTGGTAACCCTTCAGGTGATGGACATCCACCCTTCTTATAGCATGCTGTTAGGAAGACCATGGATACATCTTCGCGGAGTTGTTAATTCTTCACTGCATCAACGTTTGAAGTACATTGCCAATGGTGTCCTCGTTACTGTCAAGGCTGAAGAAGCCATATCCGTGATGAAAAATGTAGCGGTCCCATTTATTGAAGCTGAAGATTGTACGGATGGAAACTTGCATGCATTTGAAGTTGTGAATACCGAGTGGGTGCTGGAGAATACCGTAATAAGGATACCTAGGATCTCAGGGGCCACTAAAATGGCCGCTAAAAACCTTTTAAAGAATAAGGTTCCTGCCCGATTTGGAGCAAGAAAGAAGAAACTCGAATGGGTTGGGATAATAAGGCTGAAGGCTGTAGAACAAAGATTTGGGCTGGGGTATAAACCTAAAAAAGAAGATTACCAGCGGGCTGCCTTGGCAAGAAGAGAGAAAAGAATGGCGAGGATCGAGGGAAGGAAGCATGTAGAAGAGAGTTTAGTCATTCCTCCGATCAGATTCTCATTCCCAAAGGCGGCATATGTCATACAACCTGATCCAGGACACGGGAGCTTTCTTCAGAAGATGGCATCTATGAGCATAAATATTGTGGAAAAGGAGGAAGTTCAGAGCATTGTTAAGAAGATTCAGTCAGGGAAAAGGGACGAAGAGCTACCACAACTGACCATCTATACCGTAGAGGAAGTCACCGCCCAGGCATGCATTCGGAAGTTAGCCAAGGGAGAGAAGTTCCAGAATTGGGAAACCCAAGAAGCTCCATTGGTTTTCAGAATGTAATGAACAATGTTTTCTACATTTGTTTTGGTTTGTGTTGTTTTAAGGCCTAACCGGCCAATTGGATTTTATCTTTGTTTGTTATGGACTGCATTTTTTTATGAAGATCATGCATTTTTGTTCATCTCTTTTCTTATTTTTTTATTTTGTGCATTTACACTCATTTTCCGCTTTCAGGAGCCCTGAAAGCGGAACTTCCACAACACCACTTGCACTTTGCACTGAGAATGAATGGCCGAATTATAAAGAGCACATAATAGTTGTAGAAGAGGAAGACGGTGATGAAAATAGCATTAAAGAATTCACAAAATTATTAGAGCAACACGAACAAGTTTGGAAACCCGCTAAAGAGGAACTTGAAACCATAAATATGGGTACTGAAGAAAGCCAAAGAGAACTCAAGGTAGGAACTTTGATCACGCAAAAGGAAAGAGAAGACTTGATTGCACTGCTCCGAGATTATACAGATATTTTTGCTTGGTCCTATGAGGATATGCCCGGTCTAGATACAAAAATTGTAGTCCATAGGCTACCATTGGAGGAGGGATGCAGACCGATTAAGCAAAAGCTAAGAAGAACGCACCCAGAAGTTTTGATCAAAGTAAAGGCGGAGATTCAAAAGCAATAGAATGTTGGTTTCTTAGAGGTGGTCAAATATCCACAATGGGTGTCCAACATAGTAGTGGTACCCAAAAAGGAGGGCAAGATTCGAGTCTGTGTGGACTTTAGGGATTTAAATCGGGCTAGCCCTAAATATAATTTTCCTTTACCACATATAGACATGTTAGTTGATAATGCAGCTCGTAGCTCCGTGTATTCCTTTATGGATGGTTTCTCAGGTTATAATCAGATAAAAATGGCGCCGGAAGATAAGGAGAAGACGGCGTTTGTTACACCATGGGGACTTTACGCTATAAAGTCATGCCATTTGGGTTAAAGAATGCTGGTGCCACTTATCAAAGGGCTATGGTGACTTTATTTCACGACATGATGCACAAGGAAATTGAAGTATACGTGGATGACATGATCGCTAAATCAGGAAAAGGAGAGAATCATGTCCAAATATTGAAGAAATTATTTGAAAGGTTGAGGAAATATAAATTGAGGCTTAACCCTGCAAAGTGTTCATTTGCGGTGAAGTCTGGGAAGTTGCTAGGATTTGTGGTGAGTGACAAAGGAATAGAAGTAGATCCGGAAAAAGTAAAAGCTATTCAGGATATGCCAGCTCCAAAGACTGAGAAGGAAGTAAGGGAATTTTTGGGAAGGTTAAATTACATTGCTCGATTCATATCCCAATTAACCATAACCTGCGATCCTATTTTCCGTTTGTTAAGAAAGAAGAATCCTGGCATTTGGAACGCAGAATGTGGAGAAGCTTTTGAGAAAATCAAGCAGTACTTGCTTAAACCACCTCTATTGGTTCCCCCTGTACCAAAAAGGTCATTGATTTTATACTTACGATGGTGAAGCAATGATGGGATGTGTGCTTGGGCAACAGGATGGATCGGGAAGGAAGGAAAAGGCCATTTACTATTTAAGCAAGAAATTCATGGAGTGTGAGTCTAGGTATACTATGATTGAGAAGTTGTGTTGTGCATTAGCATGGGCTGCAAAAAGGTTGCGACATATATGTTGTATCATACCACATGGCTAATTTCTAAATTAGACCCATTGAAGTACATCTGTGAAAAAACCTACTTATCCAGCCGAATCGCCAGGTGGCAAGTGCTGCTATCTGAATATGATATAGTGTATATGACAAGGAAAGTGGTGAAAGGGAGTGTCATTGCTGATCACCTGGCGGACCATGCTATGGAGGATTATGAGCCGTTAGACTTTGATTTTCCTGATGAGGATGTGTTTTCAGTAGAGGAAGGAAAACCCGGATGGTGGACTATGTACTTTGATGGTGCTGTGAACATATGTGGTAGCGAGTCGAGGCGATGATAATATCTCCTGACAAGAAACAATACCTAGTGTCAACCAAATTGCAATTCGGGTGCACTAATAACACAGCCGAGTATGAGGCTTGTATTCTTGGTTTAGAGACTGCATTGGAGTTGGGCGTAAATAAGATAGATGTATATGGAGATTCAATGCTAATTATTTGTCAGGTAAAAGAGGAATGGCAAACCAAAGAAGAAAAGCTAATACCCTACCAAGAGTACTTATCTAAACTTGCTAAAGAGTTTGAGGAAATAGAGTTCACCCATCTAGGAAGGGAAGGAAATCAGTTTGCAGATGCTTTGGTCACTCTAGCTTTTATGGCTAGAATAGACTTTGGGCAAAGTTTACAGCCGATACACATCGACATCAGAAATAACCCGTCTCATTGTTGCTTAGTTGAAGGAGAAATAGATGGAAACCCTTGGTACTACGATATCAAGAACTTCATCCAAAATCAGACTTATCCCGTGGGGGCATCCAACATCGAAAAGAAGACCTTGAGAAGACTAGCAACGGATTTTTACCTTGATGGAAAAGTTTTATATAAGAGGTCATCTGATGGGACTTTGCTGAGATGCCTAGATGGGGTTGAAGCTAACAACGCATTGCGAGAAGTGCATGAAGGGATCTGCTCGACCCATGCTAGTGGACATATGATGGCAAGGAAAATACAAAGAGCTAGTTACTTTTGGATGACATTAGAGAAGGATTGCATTGACTATGTCCGCAAATGTCACAAGTGTCAGATCTACGGGGACAAAATGAATGCCCCTCCGATACCTCTATTTAATTTGTTATCTCCATGGCCTTTTGCAATGTGGAGGATCGATGTGATTGGACCTATCAACCCAAAAGCCAGCAATGGTCACAGGTTCATTCTCGTGGCAATTGACTACTTCACAAAATGGGTAGAGGCCGGGTCATTTGCTCATGTAACATAAAAGGTGGTAAAGAAGTTCATTGAGAGAGATCTGATATGTCGGTATGGGCCACCAGAAAAGATTATAACCGATAATGCCCAAAACTTCAATGGGAAGTTGATAACAGAACTTTGTGCTAAATGGAAGATCAAACATTCAAATTCCTCTCCTTATAGGCCCAAGATGAATGGTGCTGTAGAAGCTGCTAACAAGAACGTCAAGAAGATTGTTCAGAAGATGGTAGTCACCTATAAGGATTGGCATGAAATGTTACCATTTGCTCTGCATGCATACCGTACCGCAGTTCGAACCTCAACAGGAGTCACTCCATACATGTTGGTATATGGGATGGAGGCGGTAATGCCTTTAGAGTTAGAAATCCCATCACTAAGAGTATTGATGGACTCCGAACTAGATGAAGCAGAATGGGCAAAGGTCAGATATGAACAATTGAATTTGATCAGTGAAAAGAGGTTAGCTGCAATCTGTCATCATCAATTGTACCAAGGAAGGATGGCCAAAGCATATGATAAGAAAGTCCGACCTCGAAAATTCCAAGAAGGCGATTTGGTGTTAAAGAAGATATTGTTTGTACCAGGGCAAGAGCAGAGTAAATGGGCCCCAAACTATGAAGGCCCATATGTGGTGAAGAAGTCATTCTCAGGAGGAGCTTTGCTATTATCTAGAATGGATGGAGAAGATTTAGTTAGGCCTGTGAATTCCGACTCTGTAAAGAAATATTATGTCTGATATGTTGTAACCTTCCTCAATAGATAAAATTCGACCATGAATTCTTGTTGCAAGAAATCTTTTCCAAAGCACATGATTTTATAATATTTATTTGCGTTCTATCATTTATTTTTGATATATTTTGTGCACCACGCTGGGGGCAAAATTATTTAAATAGTGATTTGCTTTAAAAGTGTCCATTTACAAATAAAACCATGTTTTGAAATTTTTTTCAATTATATATCGTTTTGAGTTTTTAAACATGAGTAAAAAAATAATAATGGAGCGAGAAAGGGTCCTGTATGGAACAAAAGAGTCTCGCCACCAAGCGTAAAGATATGGCATGGGGAACACATCCTATGAAGGAAGGCCACCACGAAGAGAGGGGGACCTATGTTTCAAAAAGAGGTAACAAAGCATGAATATTATTGTCATAACACTAACATGACAGGAAAGGTGTGGTGAAAGCTGATGCAATTTCGAGTCACGAAAGATATGAAGAAACAAAATCTCAGGTCGACAAACCATGATATCCGGGTCGGTCACCCATAAAAATGAGACCATGATATCGGGGTCAGTCACCCATAAAAATGAGACTATGCTAGCCGGGTTAGTCACCCATAAAAATGAGACCATGCTAGCCGGGTCGGTCACCCATAAAAATGAGACCATGCTAGCCGGGTCGGTCACCCATGAAAATGAGACCATGCTAGCCGGGTCGGTCACCCATGAAAATGAGACCATGCTAGCCGGGTCGGTCACCCATGAAAATGAGACCATGATATCCGGATCGGTCACCCATAAAAATGAGACCATGATATTAGGGCAGGTCACCCGTCATAATGAGACCCGGGTAAGTCATCCGTCACTATCGAGACTTTACTAACTCGGGCAGGTCACCCGTCATAATCAGACCCGGGTAAGTCATTCGTCACTATCGAGACTCTTTTAACTCGGGCAGGTCACCCGTCATAATCAGACCCGAGTAAGTCATCCGTCACTATCGAGACTCTTCTAACTCGGGCAGGTCACCCGTTATAAAGCGACCCGGGTAAGTCATCCGTCACTATCGAGACTCTTTTAACTCGGGCAGGTCACCCGTCATAATCAGACCCGGGTAAGTCATCCGTCACTATCGAGACTCTTTTAACTCGGGCAGGTCACCCGTCATAATGCGACCCGGGTAAGTCATCCGTCACTATCGAGACTTTACTAACCAGGGCAGGTCACCCGTCATAATCAGACCCGGGTAAGTCATCCGTCACTATCGAGACTCTTTCATCCGGGTCGGTCACCCATAAAAATGAGACCATGAACTCGGGTCGATCACCCAGAAAAATGAGACCTTACTAACTCAGGTCGGTCACCCAGAAAAATGAGGCCTTACTAACTCGGGTCGGTCACCCAGAAAAATGAGACCTCACTAACTCGGGTCGGTCACCCAGAAAAATGAGACCTCACTAATTCGGGTCGGTCACCCAGAAAAATGAGACCTTTCTAATTCGGGTCGGTCACCCAGAAAAATGAGACCTTTCTAATTAGGGTCGGTCACCCAGAAAAATGAGACCTCTTTCCTTTCCAACTTGGGGCGGTCACCCGTCATAATAAGACCCGGGTAAGTCATGCTTTGCAATGAGACAAACTCTATGTTTTTCTTTACAACACTTACTAAGCTAAAGTCTTTTACAAAGACTTTAGTTGTAAGCATTGTAAAGAAGGGGACAACTGTTGTAACCCAATTTTGGGTCATGCCCCAAAACTATCAGAAAATAACAAAAAAATAAAATAAAATGGGGGATGGTGTCGGTAGAAAAATCAAGTTAAAATTTTGAATATTTTTGGGAAAAATCGATTGTACCCTTTTGTTGTGCTCGGAAATGAAAAAACACGGATCCAAAGCTAAAGTAATTTATTATGAGATAAATTCGCGTATAAATTAAGTCATAAAATATAATTATATTTTTATGGACCGATTTGATACAGTCATTGATTAATATAAAAGCATAATTGTATGCAGGAATTAATTTAGGTGCAGTTGAAGGGTTTAATTAAGCTTGACGACTTAATTATACTTTAAATGGATCAAATTAATTTTATTAAAGGCTTAGTCAATAAGAAATCAAGTGCTTAAATTTAATTCGGGCTCAATTGATGATATTTGAATTTTCGTTGATCAATTTGAATTTTTTCAAGCCAATTAAGCGAAATCGGGGACCTAATTGAACAAATGGAGAGTTTATGTTTGAGTGGGAAACCATATTGCACAGATAAAAATCAAGGACCAAAGTAAAAGGTGCGCAAGGTTTAAAGTTAATTTTGAATTTTTCACAAGGGCACAATTGCACAAGATCATAAATGTAAGTTCAATTAAGGGTGCAATTAGAGGAGTAATAAATTGAGGGACCAAACTGTACTTTACACTCAAAAACAACAAAACTTGAGCCACTCAAAAACCCCACTTTGAAGACAAAACTCTCAACCATCCACATGGGATTTTGGAGTTAAAAGACAGACATTGAGCTACCCATTTTTCTTGAGCCATGAAAAACCCATGTTTTGAGAAAAAAAAACATACCGTTTGTTTTATACCTGTCGCATATAAAGAAAAAAAAAGATTTCTGGATTTTCGTTTGGAGACCCCGGGGATCCTTTGTGCATTCGGTTTTCAAAATTTGTTTCGTTCTTTTCTTCTTAGTGCCCGTTTTGGCTGATTTTTGGGGGGCTTCATTTTGGGCGGTTTTCTTCTTGGCTTGATCGGGACTCCCACTCGATCGGTTCTCTCTCTCACGGCAACCAGGGACTTCTCCCTCTCGCTCTCGGCAAGTTTCCCTCTCGGCCTCACAAGAACCGCAGAACCTCCTCTCCTTCACGCTCTCGACCTCTGCTGTCACTCCCTCTTGTTCGGCTCGGTCTGCCCTCTCCCTCTCACTGAAACCAGAGACCCCTCCCTCTCTCTCGGCTCAGTTTCTCCCTCTTCTAAAAACAAGCAAACAGACCGGCGTTCTTTCTCTCTCCCTCTCGTCACAGCTCCGGCATCATCTTCAACCACCGAGCATCACCTTGTCATCGTCAGAATCCTTCGTTCCACGTCAGCTTCTCAGTCTCCTTCTCAAGCGAAGGCAACACCGAACAACCTGTCACAGCAGTGCACACCCGGCGACTTCCAGGCCATTTTTCGGCGAGCTCAGGCCACCATTTCCGACGAGACAACGACCAGAAGAATCACCACAACGTTCTCTACAACCAGGTACCAACCGTCTCCCTTTTCTTCATACTTGAAAAATCGCCATTTACACTGTGGATTATCTTCTCTGCATGCGGGAGGAAGATTGATTTTGTTTTACGGGTCGGGTCGGGCACAAACCCGGCCCAGACCCGTTAGATCGTCTGGGCCACGGCCCAGACCCCCATGAAAGGCTGGGCTGTCAGCCCAGCCCGAGCTTGGCTGGGCTGGCAGCCCAGATTAATTAAGGGGTGGGCTGGCAGTCCAGCCCACCCCGAAAATATATATATAATAATAATAGTATAATAATAATAATAAAATAATCAAAAAAATATAAAAAATGTATTTCTTTTATACAAAAAATCTAAAAAAAAAATGTGTTATTTTTCTTGCATAAGGCCAATACACTAGCATATTTTAAAATTGTTTTCTTAAAGAAAAATATATATTATCTTGGTTTTTTGGGAAAAAAGGAGTTTTAGCATGGATTTTGCTAAAAGAAAAATCATTTCTTGCATTTTGAGATTTTACAACATGTTTGTAAAATCCAAAGGGTATTGGCCAATATTCAAAAAAATATAAAAAAACTTTTCGGTGATTCATATTATTATTATTTTTTTCGGAGTTTGGATAAATTCTATCCAAAATATTCGGCGTAAACATGTAAATATTTTTGTTATATATTTTTAGCAATTATAAGACAAACAAAAACATCAAGCAGCTTACCTTAGGTAGGGCGTACTAGGGGTGCTAAAACTTTCCCTTTACGCAACCAGTCCCTTACCCTAGAATCTCTGAAAGACCAGTACTAGGTTTCCTAGTAACCGTAATACTAGGTGGCGACTCCTTTTGTCAAAAAAATAAATAAATAATTTCCCCCGACATTTAATAATCTCCCCCGCTCATGGGGACCAGTTGCCACGAGCGCCGCTCCCTGCCATTTTTGGGGTGCGACAACCATCAAGCTTCTAGTTAGAGTTTTTTCAACAATTTACTTGCCCTAATTGTAGGGTGTAGAGTTGTTGGAAAATTAAGCCTCTTATGTAAATTATTAAGTGTTTTGGAACCTATCTCACCCTTAAAAACTAGTTTTATTTATACAAAGATAAGCCCAAAACCATTTTAATAATATTGATGTAAAAACATGTTTAGAAATATAAATGTTTTCTATTTATTTATTCCTATTTTTATTATCATGCTTTTCTAGTTATTTCTCATATTTGAAGGGTGTATTTTTTATTGCTTATTTTTTTATTCTCTATTAATATATTTTTCAAGCTTTTTTTATAAAGAGTTGTAATAACGTTTTAGCAAGAACAAACATAAATGAATAAATTTAACTATTTTAAGAGTTTCCATATACATATTTTTTTTAATCATTGAAGGTTTTGATACTTAACAAACTCTTATATCCTTCATTTTTGTGTGCGTCACTTGATGAATAGATTTTTTAGCTTGGCTCTTAATGCCTAATCTCTTAAAGTACAAAATGACTTCTAGCTTATTATTGTCCAATATAAAAGACAAATTGTCAAGAGATACAAGAAAAAAAAATAATTACTGCCAACAATTCAGCCATTATACAATGTCACACATTATACAATGTGAAATAGGACACAATAACACGTCCAAAGAGAAGAATTAAATATCAAGTTTGGCCATCGAATACTATCAGGTTTAAATAGTGTGGATATCATTTGCTTGCGTGTCTACTTTATTTTATTGAAAAATTAAAAAAAAATGGAAGAAAACCAAAATATCCTTTATTACCCTAATAATTACCCCCAAAAACCTCTGTAAAAGTACAAAAACATTTTGAATGCAAATCTTTTTTTGTTTTCTTAGGGTGAAATACATATTTTAAGTGTACATAAAGAGAATGGGAAAAAAATAAAAAATCTATTGTCCAACAACTCAACATTTTTTTTATCCTAAGGGTAAATAAGTATTTTTATTACTTAAAATTTAATGAAAAATAAAACCATCCTATGGTCAACAACTTCAGATTTTAATGATTTTAGAAGTAAGAAACATGTGTTTATTATGCAAGAAAATATAAAAGACTTAGATACCCCAAAATACTTTTTAATAACCAACGGACCAATGAAAAGGATCAAAACACCCTCACACTTAATCCCACGATCTATTTTTTACTCAATGGAAAAACAATAATTTCACTTTAGCAATTTATAGTAATTTGTATGTAGTGTTAAAGTAAAACATTGATGCTCTATAACCATTTTCCTATATGTATTAAGGAGTTGTCTTAAAAGTTTTGCTTGCTAGGATAACATACCTTTTTTAACGAAAAAGATGGAATTGTTGGAAGAATTATTGTTTATCATCTATGTTTATAACATGAAGTTTTTATTATTTTCTAGAATAATAGTGAAACAAAAAAAATGATTAATTTAAAACAAAAAAAATGTGATGTGGGAAAAGAGGTTTTTGAACCAAATGACAAAACAACATAGAAGCATAAAAAGATAAAACACAACTTGAATCTATAATGAATAAATCATAATTTCTAAACAATTCCTGTAAATTCAAGACTTTTATAACAAAAAATCATAAATAACAACTTTTGAACTAAATTTGTGATTTGAGAACGATGGTTCTTGAACCAAATGTGTAAACACCTGATTAACTATTCACATTAATTGGATGTTAAAACATGTAATTGACATGTCAACTAGACCTTAGAAAATCCCAGTTGATAGGTAATAAAAAGGACACATAAACTTGACATTATAATTAGAAAAAAAAATACATTTTTCATATATTTTCTTTATAATTTGGTCCCCAATCTTTTGAACTCTTTCATTTCAATCCTTAAATACTTTATTACTATAATTTAAGTACCGGTTGAATTCATCATTGTAGGTGAGACTCAATTTTTGTTTGTTTTCACACAAATAGTCATACTTCAAGTAAAGCTAGTAGATAATGTTATGAGAATGTGAGTAAAATATGATACCTTAAATTATTAGAAACCATAACTCTTAATAAACACTATAGCTATGTTGAGTTTAATAAACACCATAACTCTTAATAAACACTATAGATAATGTTATGAGAAAACACTATAGCTATGTACAAAAAAACATTGTTCATTTGTAATAATGTAGTAGTGCTTTTACTATTTCATTAAAAAAATTAAAATTACTTTTAAAAACATTATAGTATTTTTATCACTATGAAATTGACTAGATATAACTAAGTTTTTTTTCCCTTGTTGAGTACATAATAAAATGATCAAAATACCTCTAATAGCTATAGTGAAGAAAAACAATCTACACATAGTGTTGAGGGGTATTTTATGTTTTCATAATAATATTTTTGTTATTATATTGTCAACAAAGGCATAATTTGGTTTTTGACTAAATATAAAATATAGCAAAAATACATAGTAAAATTACAAAAATATCTTTGAAAGAAAAAAAATTAAATATATAGTCAAAGACCGTTTTGGTATTTTCACAATGATTTTTGCATAATCATTAAGTTAGCTTAAGGAAACTTATTGTTTGGGTAAATAATAATTAAACAAAGATAGGTGTGTGCAGGGCACCTTTTTGAAGTGGTGTATTTTAGAATTAGTAGTCTAGTTTTTCATGAATTAACACTTTCTTCTTCTTCTTTTTTCTCATTCATCCCAAAAAACTACATCATGACCTTATTTGTTGTTGTTGTTCCGGCTTCAATCCTTATTCTTTTAATTTCTGATTTTTATTCTTGGCTCTTTTATAGAGGTTTATTTGTTTGCAATTTTATCGATAAATTCCAATTGATATATATTGTTTTTTCCAGGCTAGTCCTTATTCTTTTGATTTTTTTCTTGACCCTTCTGTAAAAAACATTTATTGGTTTGAATATTTATCCTTCAATCTAATTTTATGGTATTTTGTTTTCTAATTATCCCTTATTGTTTTGATTTGTATTTATTTTCTTGATCTTTTTTATAAAAAAATAATTTATATTCAAATTTTATCATTTAATACAAATTTATGATAAATTATTTTTATCAAATTTTATCCCTATTTTTTGTGTTCTTAAAGTGGTTTTTCTTTTCAATCTCATCTTTCAACAAGTGTTTTTTTTCTTTTTCCTGTTGATTTTGATTCTCATTCTTTTGATTTATTTCCTTTTGCTAAATCATGTTTTTTTTTTAATTTCATCATTCAATTTAATTTTAAATATTTATTTTTATTTCATTTTTTATCATCATCCATTAATCATTATTTTTATAATCCTTTTCTACAATTAGAATCTTGTTTTAGAAATTAGGTTTCATGGTCTTTCTAGATAGGGTATTTCAAGTTTAATAATCTAGGTCACGATTTTGAAAAATTAATATAGGTTGTATTTTTTTGTCTTAAAAATAAATTAATGTAATTTATTTATTCTATCTGGTTATTTTAATATTATGATTGAGGCCCCAGGTTTGACATGATATCCCAGTTTAACTCACTTCTATTTATGAGGCTGCAATCTTTTAATAGCTAAAATAGATATGAGACTCAAATGAATTTTTGACAAACAATTTCAAGTTGCCATTTATGTTACCCATTTTTTAAAATCTATTTTCTTTTAATTTGACCTTAAATTACCAAAACGTTGCAATTAGACTCTTACTTGATCTCAAAAAGACTCCTTTATATATATATATATATATATATATATATATATATATATATAAGTTATAAATACCAAATTATTATTTTTTAAATTGTATTATAACAATCCACGATAAAATCTAAGAAAATAAACAATATTTTTATGAACTATAAATACTCCACGCCATTTAGGTTTTTATGAAGATCCTAAATTAGTTTTAGCTTCCGAAATATCTAACCAAATATATTTCAAGAGATAACTCTTTGAATAAATATGGTTTTATTTTGTAAAATATTATATATGGTTGTCCAAAAGATACATGTCAAATTGAATAATTAAATAATATTATATATGTTTGTCTAAAAGATATCTTTTCTCTCCTTTTTCTCTCTTCTGCCACTAGAAAATACATGTCGGTCCTTATTGTTTGTGATGTTTTCAATTTAGTCCATATTCTTTTGATTTTGGTATTATTACTAATTTTTTCAACAAAAATTTTGATTTGTTGCAATTTTCTCCTTCAATTGAAACTAATTATATATGTTGGTTTTCATTTATGTCCTTATTCTTTTAATTATTTCAATATACAAGTTTTAATTTGCTTTAAGTGTGTCGTCCAATTGAATCATATATGCTATTTTTTATTTCGGGACTTATTGTTTTAATTTTTTTAAAATTCAACCGTAATGGTTTTTAAATGCCTGTATTTATTGCGGTCCCAAGGTTTTTATTTGTTTCAATTTTATCCTTCAATTGGAATTAATTATATATTTTGTTTCAATTTATTTTAATTGTGTCCTACAATTGAAATTGATCATATATGCTACTTTTTAGTTTGTTCCTTATTCTTTTATTTTTTTAACAAAATTACACTGTAATTGTTTTTTATAAATACCTTTATATATATGGGTCCTGAGGTTTTATTTGTTTCAATTTTGTCCTTCAATTAAAATTAATTATAAATTTTTGTTTTGATTTGTTGTAATTGTATCCTTCAATTGAAATTGGTCATATATGCTACTTTTCACTTCGGTCCTTATTCTTTTAATTTTTTTTTTTAACAAAATTGCACTGCATTTTTTAAATATTTTTATTTATTTTGATCCTAAGGTTTTTATTTATTTCAGTTTTATCCTTTTATTAGAATTAATAATATTTTTTATTTTTTATTATTTTTTATTTGATATTAATTCATTTGGTTTTTTTCTATCCTTCTTGGAAAGTGTTTATTTATTTTTTCATATTTATGCATTTATGTTTTTTAAAAAAAAAATTGTCATTTTTTTATGGGAGTTTCATTTTGATCTAGTCAGTTCTTAAATTTTAATTTATGTTGGTGATAATTTTAAAATTAACATTGCTCTCTTTTTCCCTTTGTTCTTTTTGTATCTGTTTTATGTTATTTTTATTTGTTCTTTGAATTAGATGATTTTATGATTTTATTTTTCTCTCAATAATAATGATAATTTTAATGATTTAATTATTTGGGCAATAATATTGATAATGATTTTAACTTTTATAATAATGATAATGACGGTAATGTAATGATGAATTTTTAATTTATTTTTTCTTCTTCTTGTGGATAAAAAATTAACTACTTATTTTTTATTAATTGATTATTAGATGTGTTTTCACAATTTATATTTTTTTTGTTATGTTTAATTTAAATTGGATTATAAAATGAACTAATCTTCATATAATGATTCAATAATCAGATATCCTAATATTCTTGTTTTTTTAAAAGATGATGATTTTATACTGGTTATTTTGTTGAAACTTACTAAATAGATAAATTTATATCGATTTAAAATTTATATATTTTATAAAAAACTTGCACTTCATAGAAATTCTATACAAATTTATTATTTTATCCAAAATTATATTATAATATAATAAAAAAAATGTCACATAATAATTTTTTTTATTGAAAAAAATATAATTTCGACAACAATGAAATGTGATATGTGGCTAGTGTGTGTATTTAAAAAGTTCTTGCCTTATAGTTGGGCTGGCCATTCTTTTACATGCTTTAATAACATTCTATTCACATACCTTTTCTTCTAGGATGAGAATGCAATTCAGAAACAAAAAAATATTTTTGCTGTTGAGGTATATTACGGTCCAAATATCCTAATATGTGTCGACAAAAATTAATTGGGAGAACCTCGTAAGAGTTCTCCATCTATTTTTCATCTTGATTAAATCTATAAAATATCAATAAATTATTAATAAACTACTTCATTCAATGCAAGTTTAACAAAATGATTAAATAATCATATAAAAGCTCATGTGATTTCTCTCTCTATATATATATAAAATAAAACCATTGATTTTTCCACGTTTTTCACGTCAGATTATGTTTTCGTTACATTTATGTATAGTTTTGCTCTATTACAAGATTGGAAGAATTATAGTGAATTCATTGATTTTGTTTTCATGGACAATGAGAGATTATCTTCCTTTCACATGAATACGCAATAGTTTTTTTTCCTTAACTGAAACTAGGTAAGAAATTTATTGGGATATCATCCATTGATAAGTTGAGAGCTAACCATGAAGAAGAAGTTTGCAACCTAGTTAAAGGACGTTTGGTTTGGTATTTGAACGCTGATTTTATATTTTTTATTGTTTTTATTTTATTTTAAATGAATATATTGTAGTAGTTTTAGATTATTTTGATGTGTTGATATTAAAAATAATTTTTAAAAAATAAAAAAAATATTATCATAAAAAATATTTTAAAAAATTATTGTAACGGTAGTATTATATTCTTTGGGGACTTTGCTGAGGGTTGCCTAATTAAATTATTTAGGGATCAATTTACCGACGTAGAGCCCTGTGTGGACCCCAATGGACCCAGTCATCTCTTTGGACTAGCTGAGTTCAGCTGATCAAGTGGAAGCAAGTCTTAATCAAGTTAAAAGTGCTAAGCGATGGAACTAACGAATCAAGAAGATCAACATGGATGGTCCAACCACCCTTGTCAACTTCAATTAACAAGATTACAGTGAAGTGGACGCGAAGAAACAAAACAAATAAATAAAAAAGTAAAAAAAAAACAAAAAGCCCCATGATTTATTTAACAACTTCCTTTGAAGTAAGCAAAAAAAATCACCAGCATCCACATTAACAACAACCTCTTATAATTTTTCTTCGTCCCTCTAGCTAGCTCCCTGTATTATTAATAGGAGCGAGCCAGCAAGCTCTTTACCCACAATTATCCCGCTTCCCGCTTCTTAATTTTCTTCTCCATCTCATAGAGTGGACATATATATATACATACATAAATATATACACACATATATATTTTTCAAGTTCTAAGCATGGATAGAGAAGAGGGTGGATTATTGGTGGTCAATGGACGGGCAGAGATCGATACAAGAGCACCATTCAAGTCTGTTAAAGAAGCTGTGATGTTGTTCGGGGAAAGAGTTTTAGTCGGGGAAATTTATGCCAACAAGCTCAAAGAGGTTCTTGTGTCTTGTACACACACCACACACACACACACACACACACACACACACACATGTTTGTATATAAAACTTTAAAAAACAAAAGCTCATGGACATAAATAAATATACTTAATTTGTAGATAATGAAGTGTTTTTTCCTTGAAACTATTCGCCAGCAGCACTGAATTATAGAAAATTTAAGTAATAAACACTATAGTAGTGGGGTGGTTTTTCTAATTAAGGTATATTTTTTTTTCTTTAATTTGATAGATGCGAACAGGAGGAAGTGAAAATGGACAGGCTGCTCCTTCCAGATTTGGAGCCCTAACAGCTGAGCTTGAGGAAACAAAGCAAAGCCTCCAGATAGCAAGAGAAGAAGGCAACCTGATGAGCTACAGTATAAAATCTCTCAGAGAAGAGCTTGAAGAAACAAAAAAAGAGCTACAACGATTCAAGGCAAGAGAAAGAACGCATAAAAAACAACCAGTACGTGATGATCCAGAGATCGAAGAACTCAAGTTCGTTGAAAATGCAACCAAGATGGAGATGACCAGGAACCAAACTGGTATTCAAGAACCTGAAGACTTTCAGAAGAAAAGATTTGTGAAATTCGCTAGCCCTCCTTCCCTGGCTAAGGTTATTGTTTCGAAAGAGGAAATGCTAGAGAGACCTCGTTCTTTTAAAAGGATGGCCAAGAAAAGCTCTCCAATCCCTCTTCTAGGATGGTTATTTACAAAAACGAAAGCAACCCCAGATGACGAGTCTCCTAGATAATATTGAGAAGCTGCTCGCAGATGGAAGTTTCAACTCTCGGGTGGTAGAAAGTCCCCTAGCTAGGGCTTTACAGTGACGATGGTGAGAGAATAATCAAAAACCAGTGCATTTAGCTCTTCCTTCTTTTTTTTTTCTTTTCCAAGTGTTGAAGAAACTTGTTTCTAATAAACTCAACTCAATTTTGTAAGAATGGGATTTTTTTTTTAATGTAAGATTGTGAAATGGGCTTTGGGCCTAGTTTGAGAAGTTTGTTAATAAAACAGTTCCAAATTTTCTATCTCCTGTGATGAGTTCAGATTTTTTTTTTTATTAAATGGGAAAGATATCATCGATTAGCTTATATATTAGCCGATTTTATTTTTTTTATAGAAGATTTTGAAAATGTAACCCTCAAACCAACCTAGTATACTTTAAAAGAATATTTCCTAACATTGGTTTTATAGTTTTGAATCTAAAAAAAAAAAGAAACGACCGTGAAGAATATCCAACAACACTACTTTAAAAGTTTTAAATTTACAAAATGAAGGAAAAACTATGTCTCTATATCTATAATATTGTTGATAGATATGAAGATGTCCCCAAAGTGTATGATCACTCTTAACCGTTGATGAAGTTCAATGAATCATAGATTATCCTTAAGCAATATTATTCTCAAATAATCTAGTTATATCCCTTCTTATATTTATTATTAAGAGGCATTTGTCATTGCTATATGTTATTTAAAGCTTCGATGGATATTGTGAAATCATCATTTTATTATGTTTTTTTTTTGCCCTCGGCTACTAATTTAGATATTATCTGTTATTCCTCTCAAGATTTATTATATTGCCTCGATTACTCATCTTGTAAGTTTCAAAAGTATTTTAAAGTTCCAAGAAATTAGGATCACTAATATTATGGGCTTGTTTGGTATTGCGGTTGCTGTTGCGGTTGAGGTTCAAAAAACGGAGTTTCAAAAAAAACACTTTTTACTGTGGTTCAAAAAAAGCTGTGAAGTGTTTAGTTAAAACTGTGGTTGGGTTTGAGGTTGAAAAAAAATAGTTTTGTGTGCTTAGTTATCATACTTTTATATTGTTTTTAATTAATTTTTAGATTATTTTAATATTAAAAATATATTATTTATATTAATAAACATATATTATATAAACATTATTTATATTGTTTTTAATTAATTTTTAGATTATTTTAATATTAAAAATATATTTTTATAAGAAAAAAATTTAACAGAAAATATAAAATAAATATATATTTTAGATAAATATAAAATATATATAATATATAAATATAAAAAAATAAAAAAAATAAATATAAATATTATATATATAAATTAACAAGCCACTCCTCTCCGAGTATGCAATTTGTTTCATTGCTGTGAGGACGGGAACGAGAATCATGAAAAGCAGCTCTAAACTGCTTTTCATGAAACGGAGTTTCATCTGTTTTTGTATGTGGGATCCATTAAAAAAACTCAACTTTTTTTCCTTAACCAAACATCAATATAATTATTGAAACTCCGTTTTTATGCAAACTCCGGTGGAAACTCACTACCAAACAGGTGCTATAGTCTTCCAAACTTTTTTGCTTTCATGTTTAGTTTTGATATTTGAATTTCTACTTGCCCCTAGCATGGAATGGAATGTGATCTTTTTTAGAATTCATATTTGACTTTAGAATTTTCATTTTTCCCTATCATGGGATGTGATATAAATAAAAAAAAATCATTAAGAAAAACTTGTTCAAGCTTAAGTGGAGACCACAAGAGATATATTTAAGAATATGAAAGGATAAAAAAGATAATTTTTTTATCATTTCAAGCATAAAACAATTAAAACCAATATTTGTTTTCTGCTTAATGTATTTGTTTTTGCATAAAAACTTATAAAAATAATTATAGATTATTTTTTTTCTGAATGACACAAATCATTCATGAATTGAGTATCTTATCACGTTAATACCAGGTGAGACCTATTCTTAAAAATAACATTATTTCAATTTCTTTTTTGAATAGTTAATAATTCATTATAAAGAAAATAAACATTAACAAAATATAACAAGAATAAACTTTAAGAATACACATGTATCATTGAATCATAAATTTTAAAATGGGATCCTCCACAAATCAAATAATTTATATGTATTCTTAAAATTGTTTATATATATATATATATATATATATATATATTTATATATATATATATATATATATATATATATATATATATATATAGCATCATTCATTGTTTATCAAATTTCAAAAAGTTCTTGCCTTACAGGTGGGTTGGTCATTGTTTTCCATGCTTCAATAGCAATTTACATACCTTTTCTTATAGGATCAGAAAGCAATTTAGAAACAAAAATCATTTTTTTAGGTGAATTATGGTCAAAATATCCTAATATGTATCGATAAAAATTGATTGGAAAAACCTCACAAAAGTTCTGATCCATTGAAACAATCTCATTAAGGTTTTCCATTTATTTTTCATATTGATTAAATCTCTAAAATATCAATAAATTATAAATCAATCTCTTCGTTCAATGTAAGTTTGACAAAATGATTAAACACTCATATGAAAACTCATTGATTTGTCTTTATTTACATTAAAAAAACAGTTGATTTTCCATGTTTTTTCCTTTGTGTAATTGCAAATATTATAAGCAACCTAATAAGATTTTAATTCCTTATTTCTTTCCTTTTTATTTTGGTCTTTTCTCAAAATATTTTTTATTTTTTTTGAAAAAGGCAACATTGACTCAATGAGAAAAAAAATACTTATCTTTAAATTGGCGCTTAAAAGCTGAACTCGGAAGACACTAAAAATATTAAAAATATCAATAAGATATATTTTTTATTATTTTTTTAACACATTTTAAAAATATTTAGAAAAAAGGGTTAAATTTATATTAAGATAACTATTATAATAATGTGAGGGTTAGCAATAGGAGATAGTGATTTGATTGGTGGAGTTGATTTTCCAAAAAATTGGTTGTTAATGATGAGATGGTTGTGGCTAATGATGAAACTTTTTTGGATGGCAATGAATGATTATATGAATTTCTTTTAGTGGGTAGGGGATTACCATGTGAGAAAGGATGGTGCTTTTAAAATGGTTTTATTGGTAAAGGCTAAAGGTGGTTGTCATTTTAGATTTAGTTACTGTTTACATTGTATTTTTAAAATATTTTTGATTTTTGATTATTTTTTTGAATTTTAAATTTAATAATTTTCTGGTTTTTTTAGATTATTTTAGTGAGAAAAAATTGAAATATCTGATTAAACTGAGAAAACTGAAAACAAATTAACCGATAAAACCAAATCATTAAAAAAAACCATTAGAACCATTAAAAAATATACTATTTTTTTATTTTTCCAGTTTAGTTCAATTTTTTTGGTTTGATTCTATTTTAGTAAAATGAAAAAAAAAGAAAAAAAACTGGGTTAGAGTAAAAAAAAACCTAAAAAATCAAAACTATTTTTTGAATTTTTAATTAAAAAAATCTGAACCGAAACTAGACATTTTAAATTGGAATGGTTTGTATTTTTTTTTTAGTAATTTTTGCAGACAAAAAACTGTATCAAACCGAAAATAATAACTTCTACTTTATATTAATATCTGCATGCATCCCTTTTATTTCTAATAAAAAATATTTTAAATTATTTTTCTGAACGCAGCCAGTCAACATAAGAAAACTCGAAATCCCACATCTCAAGTGGTGGAATGGTGACTCCATCACGGTTACAAATTGAAGCCGACAGCACATCCAAATAAGAATCATGGTGGAAAATCCATTATCACTTATACTATTAACTATTTTGTTTAAAAATTTAAGTTTGTAGATGAAGTCTTATAATATGATTTATATTATTTTCTAACACTCTTTAAGTAAAAACTTTTTAGGGTTGAAACTTGTACAGACCCACATTACTTTGTACTTAATTTTTATCGAATAGAATGAGATGGTGAGATTCAAACTCGTGACAGCTGAGTCAACAAGGCTCTGATACTATGTTAAGTAACCATCTCATCTAAAAATTTAAAATTATAGATGAGGTCTCATAATATTATTTATATTATTTTCTAACTATTAATAATCCAATACTTGTTTGCTAAATAAATAAATTATTTTGCATCATAGTTTAGTCCACCCAAATCTCTCGAGTATCTTCCTATTTGTTTTGCGCAGCAAATTTGTGGAGGATGTCTCGCTTCGAGTTAAAATAAAATAAAATAAATTTGTGGAGGATGTCTCGCTTCGAGTTAAAATAAAATAAATATGCGAGCTTTCCTGATGGGTCGGCTGTCGTCCGAATTTTTTTTGATTAATGTTGCTGTCGTCTGAATTTTGAATAGAGGTGTGGGTGACGCACGTGTAACGGAGAGGATATGTAGCCCTTCACATGTTACCATGTGAACCTTATCAATCACGACAATTCATCTCTCATTTTCTTTAGCCCCCCGGTGTGATCAGCTAATGGCTTCCATGCTTTGACTTCATGGCTTCTCTTTGCTTCTCGCATGTTACCATTTCTATTTTCCATTTTAATTAAATAGCTTGCAAAAAGGTGTTCATCATGCCTCATAATTAGAAAACGGGTTTAGATATATAAATCCTTGATTAAAAATATGAATTTCTTTATTCACGGTTTTTAGCCCCTGTACGGAGCTCTGATAGTCGATCCCCTCCAAAGTGGCAGCATTTGACTATAAATATATATATTTTTTTATGCATATAGTAGGAGTATTCACAATTCGCGTAATGATATGATGGAAAATTCATCTGACTACGCACCCCAACCTTTGTACTCAAGCTTAAGCTTGAGAAAATTTATTTGTTAGAAAATAATATAAATTATATTATGGAGCCTTATTTAAAAAGTTAAGTTTTTAGGTGATATGGTTCTTTAACATGGTATCAGAGCTTTGTTGACCTAACGGTTACGAGTTCGAATCTCACCACCCTCGATCTATTTAATAAAAACCAAGCACAAGGTGATGTGGGTCTGTGCAAGTTTCAAGCTCAAATGACTTTTACTTGAGTGTGCGTATTAGAGAATAATATAAATCATATTATGGAACCTCACTTAAAAGCTTAAGTTTTTAGATGAGATAATTCCTTAACAATATTTATATACTGTGAAAGTAGGTCATCAATGTTTAATTTAGTTATTTTTCACAATTATAAAAGAAAAAAGGCATCCCAGATTAAACAATTGTAGTTAAAAATAAAATGTATATTAATATTTTTAATCACCACTTTTAGCAAGCCTATAAATAAATAGCGGCTACTAGCGTAGCTACGTGATGTAGCCAGCCAGTTCTCACCATGTAAACACCAGTCCAAACAAAAAATAAAACTAGAACTTGTCTCATGTAATAGATTCGCATATAAATTAATCCCGATAGGATGCGATGACCGATACCAAAAGGCACCCACCTAAACAAAAAACTCGAGAGAAGATGGAGAGAGGAGTGAATAGTCCAAAAAGAATGAAGAGCCATCTCTGCATCCCCAGGCTTCGAGTCAACACGGCTAGCACGATCAAGAACCACCGCTTATCTCCGATGACTCTCCTTGAACGTTTTCGACAAGCTGTGTTTCGTCTGATGATGTTTTCTGCTCTGTCCAAGGCCACGCATAATGCTGCTGCCGGATCATCGCCGGATCATCTTGTAATGAAGAAGAGATCATCTTATTACCCTGCTGATCCTCATCACAGTGAAGCTGTCGCAGATTGCATAGAGTTTATCAAGAGATCATCATTGACTGATCACGATGAGATCAACCGTGACTCTACTGCTAGCAGTTCCTCTAGTGAGATGGCGGCCATGCCTGTCCCAGTCTTGTGAGATGGGTTTCGTTTCATTTGTGTCCATCCTTCTTCTTCTTCTTCTTCTTCTTCTTCTTCTTCTCCTCCTCTTTGTAGATCGATTGATGTGTGATAATTGAGTTTATTAGCTTCTTGTTTGGAGGATATGATCAGTGTTGTGAATTGTAATCTTAAGGTGCGGGGTGATATATCTACAGCTCGCAATAAACTTCATTGCATACGGGAATCACAGAAATTGTAGATCATATTACTTCCTCAGGATTTTTTTTTTTTATCTTTTTCTTCGGCTTGACTTTATGAAATACTCTCAATGATGCGTTCCTTAAACTTCAATCTATTCCTCCTTTTTTTTGGGCTAATTTATTGTCGGGTGGATTTCACAATATCAATGCATTCAGATTAATTAATTGATAATAAACACAATTATTATTGTTTTATTTTAAAGAATATTAAAAAATATTTCTTCTCGTATCAAAATATCTAAAAACTTAATAATTTTAAATAAAATATTTAAAATACCCACGGGTATTTGTGTTCATTGTAAAATTAATTAAAATATAAATTATAGAGCAAAATATTTCTACCAAGACACATAGTAAATAATGTGCTATATGTTTTTAGTGTTTCATTTGAGAATTTATAACAGATTTTTTTAAAAAAAATGCTATCTATATTATTATTTTTTCTACACCATTATCTTTTTTCAATAGAAAGCAAATTGAACAGTAAAGATGATAAAGAGACCTTGATGAAATGATTTATTAAGAAAATAATTGAAATCCTAAGATTGTGTTTAAATTGTTAAATTACATCTTATCGAAAAATAATTAAAATGAAATTTAAATCAGAATAAATATAAATCTTTAAAAATCTGAAAATAAAAGGTCTCGAATCAAGGGGGAGAGGTTTCCTATCCTACCTTGAAATGGTAGATGGGCCCTGGTCAGTGGTTGACTGATGTTTGACTGCTCACCGTAGGCAAATGGTCCCTCATTTTCACGGGAAACTTGTCATTTGTTCCTGCATTGACCAATTTCAGAAGTTAGAATCTTCTTTGAGTCCCTGTACTCTTGATTTTACACTGATTTCGTCCTCTATTTTTTTATTAATACTATTTTCAAAACTACTGTTTTTAGTCCTTATTTCATCGGATAATTTGTTCTTCCAATACAAGAAAATGATTTTAAAAGAAAATGATTGAGATGCGTGCAAATAAAAATAGAAATGACAAACTTGTATAAAATCAAAAGCAAAGGGACGTTTGGTATTGTTTTTGTTTTTATGGTTGAAGTTTTTAAAAAATAATTTTATGAAAAATACTTTAGTTGTGGTTCAAAATAATTTTTAAAGTGTTTGGTTAAGACCGTGGTTGAGTTTGATATTACTGAAAAACAATTTCAAGGGTTTGGTTGTCAAACTTTTCATATTGCTTTTAATTAATTTTTAGATTATTTTAATATTAAAAATATATTTTTTATATTGATAAACATATATTATGTAAAAATTATTTATATTTTAATTAAATTTTAGATTATTTTAATATTAAAAATATATTTTTTATATTAATAAACATATATTATGTAAAAAATATTTATATTTTAATTAATTTTTAGATTATTTTAATATTAAAACTATAGTTTTTATATTAATAAACACATATTATGTAAAAAATATCTATATTTTAATTAATTTTTAGATTATTTTAGTATTAAAAATATATTTTTTATATTAATAAACATATATTATGTAAACATTATTTATATTTTAATTAATATTTAGATTATTTTAATATTAAAAATATGCTTTTTATATTGATAAACATATATTATGTAAAAATTATTTATATTTTAATTAATGTTTAGATTATTTTAATATTTAAAATATAGTTTTTATTTTTATAATTAACATATATTATGTAAACATTATTTATATTTTAATTATTTTTTAGATTATTTTAATATTTAAAATACATTTTTTATATTAATTAACATATATTATTATGTAAACATTATTTATATTTTAATTAATTTTTAGATTATTTTAATATCTAAAATATATATTTTTTATATTAATTAACATATATTATGTAAACATTATTTATATTTTAATTAATATTTAGATTATTTTAATATTAAAAATATATATTTTATATATATTTATAAACATAAAAAACCACCCTCAGCAGCCCCCACCCCTGTCTCCCTCTCTCTTAAAATCACAGGAACTCAACAAGGAGGACTCATGAAAAATAGTTATTTAGTTGTTTTCATGCACCTGAGTTTTGCTGATTTTTGGGACGGGTCTTACATCTAAAAATCAGCTTTTTAATTCTTACCAAATACCCAGCTTTTTAATTTTATTTCTAAATTTCTCGTGTAACCTCAATTCCAAATACCCTCAAAGATTAATATGAGGTTTTAACCAGTTTCAGACTGGAAATCCAAAGCAAGCATTCATTTTATATGTAACCTTAACATGCCAGTAAATCTATCATGAACTAAGAAAATAAATGTTATCTTGATAATTAATTATATTTTAAACTTACAATTTTTCTCTCTCAAAAAAGCTTTAAAGAGAAAACTATAAATATTAGGACTTCTTCTTCTTCTTCTTCGAAAGAAATGAAAAAGGATGAACGAGGAGAAATTGCAGAAATCTTGTGTCTTCTCCTCAATTGGTTTTCTCTGTATTTCTCTCTTAAAGTAAAAGAGGATCTGCAGACCTATTTATACATCTCAGTCCGCTTTTCATGTACTTGAAAAATACACAAGGAAGGCATGACACTCGCCAACAATATATCAGCCAGTATAGCGACCAAAGGCAGAAAAAGATGAAAATAACAGAAAGTAATAAGATAGGACAATGACACATAATAGCTGGAGAATAATCAAAAAGCGAATTGTCTTTTCAGGTGCATCTTCATCGAGCATTTCCAGGTGCATCTTCATCGAGCATTCATCAAATGATTCTTTATCATCATCTGCATTTCTTGAGCGACCTTCATCGAGCATTAGCGAGTTTACTCTTCAATACACCCCGCAAGATGGAGCATAGTAATTTACAATGCCCATCTTGGATAAGTGAGAATAAAATACGGATGAGGGTAGAGCCTTGGTGAAAACATCCGCCAACTAAAGTCCGGTTGAAACATATGCGATCTGTAAAACTCCTTCTTGGATTTTGTCTCGAATGAGGTGGCAATCGAGCTCAATATGTTTGGTCCTTTCATGAAAAGCGGGATTTGAAGCAATGTGGAGGGCGACTTGATTATCACAATGCGAGTAGCAACGACGAGATTGAGGAACTTGAAGGTCTACAGCGAAAGCGCAGCCAAGTGATTTACGAGCCGGTTGTGGCCATGGCGCGATATTCGACCTCGGTGAAGATCGAGACACAATGGATTGTTTCTTTGATTTCAGGAAATCAAGGATGAACCAAGAAATATGCAAAACCCGAGACTGATCTTCCGGAGTCGGGACAAGATGCCCAATCAGAATCACAATATGCTATTAGATTCAAAGAGTTATTAGAGGGAAAGAAAATACCCTGTCCTGGAGTGCCTTTGAGATACTTTAAAACCTTGTAAGTCTGCTGCCAAGTGAAGAGTTGTGGGACAATCCATGAATTGACTCAAAATCGCACACTATAGGATATATTTGGCACTGGTGATTGTTAAATACGAAGTTGTCCAACCAATTTTCACGTAATATGTGGGATTAGACAGAGCATCACCCTGTTCTTTGCTTAATTTCAAATTACGGTCCATGGGAAGCTTGGTTGGTCGAGACCCCAAAGTGCCTGAAGCGGCGGAATATCTAAAGCATATTTTCTCCGACACAATCTGTATTCCTTGCGTTGTTACGGCTATTTCAATACCAAGAAAATATCGCAATTTTCCCAAATCCTTAATCTTGAACTTGTTGTCAGAAACACCTTGATTCTTTCGACCATAGTTGGACAATCACTTGCTATTATGATGTCGTCCACATATACTAACAGAGTTGTAAAGGAGTGAGCTTCATGCTTTGTAAACAAACTATAATCACATTTTGATTGTTTAAAACCAAAATCAATAAGAGCTGTGGAGAATTTTGAGTACCACTGTCGCGATTCCTGTTTTAAGCCATAAAGACTTTTAAGCAACTTGCAGACTTGATTTGGAGAGCCTTGGTTGTATCCAGGAGGACGTTTCATGTATATTTCTTCTTGCAAGTCCCCATGAATGAACGCATTATTTACATCAAGCGATATAGACCCCATCCCTTCACAGCAGCAATAGCAAGAAGGCACCGAAGCTGTAACCATCTTGGCAACGAGGAGAATGTCTCATGATAATCAATGCCCTCTTGTTGTGTGTAGCCCTTGGCAACTAATCTTGCCTTAAATCTTTCAATGCTGCCATCGAGTTGTATTTAATCTTGTAAACATACACTGCAATCAATGGCTCTTTTTCCCGATGGCAAATCGGTTACAATCCATGTGTTATTGTTTTCCAAGGTCGTCAACTCATTTTGCATGGTCGCACGCCAATTGGGGTCTAGGACGACTTGAGCATAAGTTTGTGGTTCATTGTGGGAAGATATGGCAGCAGAAAAAACTTGAAATGGAGAAGAAAATTTAGTGTATGAAAGGAAATTACCTAAGGGAAATGTTTACTGGCGGAACCTTGGTTGTCGTGGACTGGATTGGATTGGTGAAGTTGGAAGAAACCAGTTGACGAGTGAAAGTCTTGCAAATATTTGGGAGCTTGTTTTACTCTAGTTGATTTTTGAACAGGAGTGTGAGGAGGTGAAGATGATGTAGGGATGACAGACTGGGAATGATCTGTGGAAAAAGAAGTTGATGATGTCTGATCAATTGGAAGACCTATTTCGCAGGTTTCAAGTGAAAATTCGCATCACGGAGATGGGTTAGCGGATCTGGTGGTATCAAAGGGGTATCATCGTGGGAGTGAAAAATATTTGTTGGCACAAGCAGTTGTGTTTTGAGTAGTGTTTGGAGAATTCATGGTGGTATTTGTTTGTTGTTGAATTTCAGAATAGGTAATATCATGAGGAGAACCCGTGACGGTGTTGAAGGGAAAACAATGCTCATGAAAAATTACATTTCGGATAAGAAAACATTATTAGTTTCCAAGTCCATCAATTTATAGCCCTTTACCCCAAATGGATAACCAAGAAACACACACTTTCTTGCTCTAGAATCAAACTTTGTTCTCCCTTGGTTCAAGGTTGTTGCAAAACAGAGGCAACCAAAGACTCTAAGATGATCATAGATGGGACTGCGATTAAAAGCAGATTCATACGGGTTTTGTTTTCCAGCAGAGGAGTGGGGATACGGTTTATGATGTAAGTGGCGGTGAGCACACAATCATTCCAGAATTCAAGAGGTAAATTGGCTTGAAATCGCAGTGATCTAGCGACATTCAAGATATGTTGGTGTTTCCTTTCAACTATGCCATTTTGCTGTGGGGTTTCTACACAAGTCCTTTGGTGAATGATGCCATTTTTGTGGTAAAAATCTGTCATATGGAACTCGGTTCCATTGTCACTTCTTAGATACTTAATTCTAGTTCCAAATTGGGTACTAACAAGGTTGTAAAAGGATTCTATAGACCTCTGTGTGTCCGACTTGTTTTTGAGCAAGTAAACCCAAGTACTACGAGATTTATCATCAACAATCGTCAAGAAATACCTACTCCCATCATAAGCATTCACGGAACATGGCCCCCATAAATCACAATGCACGAGTTCAAAATTACTAGAGGATTTGTGTAAACTTTGATTGAAAGGTAGTTTGTCTTTGTCTTGCCATAGGGCAAACAGAACATGGAGTATCACTAGAGCAGTGGCTCTTGATTACAATAGGGTCCTCAATTAATTGTAATCTAGACTTGGAAATGTGGCCTAACCGATAATGCCACAAATCAAAAACATGACTAGTGTTTGTGACACAAGCAAAAGGTTCAGGATTAGCAAGATATTTTGAAAGTTCACACATCAAGGCGATAGGGGATACTTGAATGCGCTGATATTGGTATAGGCCATTCTTCATTTCACCCAATCCAATCGTCGTCCACGATATGAGGTCCTGCAAGAAACATATATTTGACAGAAAAATGAAACAACAGGGTATGGTTTTAGTTAGTGTTGGTGCTGAGAGTAAATTGAAAGTAAAAGAAGGAACACATAAGACATTCTCAAGCATGATTGAATCGAGAGCCTAACGAGTGCCTATGTGAGTGGTCGGTGTTTCTTGACCATTTAGCGATTTGACATTGTATGACACCATGGCTGTGATTTTTGTAAAAACACGAGTGTTACTGATTCATATGGTCAGTAGCTCCGTGTCTATAATCCAAGGAACATTTGTGGTATTAAAAACACTGTGTGTGTAAATGGAAAAGCAAGTTTTGATACCGGACATGGAGGAAAGGCTTGTGGAATTTGCCATGGGGATGGTTGAGCTTGGATTCATGGAGAAATGGGAGTCTGCTGGATTTTGTTTCTCATGCAGCGACTTCAAGATTTTCTAGTACTTGGTTTGAAATTAAGTCCATCTTATCAGCTGCCCCTTTGGGAAATCCTCTGTCATGACCACATTTGCTTGTCCGGTGTTCATGCTTGATTTCTTTCCTCGGTTGTATAATTTGTGTCCGGTGGATATCCCACCGACTTGTAACATTTTTCAGCCAAGTGACCACTCAGATTGCAATGGTCGCAAATCGGTGGTTTTGCATTTCCAACCTTGAAGCAATCCTCCAGGAGTGTCCCTGTATTTTGCAATGTATGCAATAGGGTCTATTGAAGGATTTGAATCCTCCGGTTGCATTTACGGTGAAAAGAGCCATTGGGTCGGTCGCGAGATGACCCAAGCAACATCTGATGTTGCTTTTCTTGTTCTTGCACAAGAGAAAACACTTTGCTCACCGTTGGGATTGGATCCATCAACATGATTTGATCACGCACATTGGAGTATGTTTCATTCGACTCCATAAGAAATCGTATTACAGATCCTGTTGATATCTATCTGTCAAAATCTTCATCTGTCATGCAAGAACACTCTGGCATGGGACGGTGTAGAGCTAATTCATCCCAAATGGATTTTAACTTCCCATAATAAATATTCACCGAGATCATTTCCCTGTTTCGAGTTTGCTAGAGTTCCTTTTAATTGAAAAATCGTGGCCCATTTTGTTGAGTAAGTCTCTCCGAAGTTCATTCCAGATCTCACAAGCATTATCTACTAGTATGAAAGAAGATTTCACGAGTGGGACTTACTTGAGTTATGAATCCAGGAGACTATCATGTCATTGCATCTTTCCCAGGCTTCAAAGAGAGGATCATTTGGAGTCCGAGGGTTTTGTGATGCTTCCATCCACGAAACCCAGCTTGTTCTTGGCTCTAAGAACCCTTCTCATGGCTCTTGCCCATGTCACATAATTTTCTGTGGTCAGGAGATCAGTTACCAGGCTGAGTACTGATGTATCACTATTGTCTAGTCTATACGGGTTATTTTGGTCTGATAGATTGTGGTAGCGAGAGGTTGATTGCATAGTTGGGGTTTGTTGATTTTCAGTTTCTTTCTCCATGGTTATCTAAAGAGCAACCAGGCTCGATACCATGAAAGAAATGAAAAAGGATGAACGAGGAGAAATTGCAGAAATCTTGTGTCTTCTCCTCAATTGGTTTTCTCTGTATTTCTCTCTTAAAGTAAAAGAGGACTTGCAGACCTATTTATACATCTCAGTCCGCTTTTCATGTACTTGAAAAATACACAAGGAAGGCATGACACTCGCCAACAATATATCGACCAGTATAGCGACCAAAGACAGAAAAAGATGAAAATAACGAAAGTAATAAGATAGGACAATGACACATAATAGCTGGAGAATAATCAAAAACAGAATTGTCTTTTCAGGTGCATCTTCATCGAGCATTTCAGTGCATCTTCATCGAGCATTCATCAAATGATTCTTTATCATCATCTGCATTTCTTGAGCAGCCTTCATCAGCATTAGCAGGTTTACTCTTCAATATCTTCTTTTCTTAGAGAAATAAATTAACCCAGTAATCAGTTGCCTCTGTTAACAGCTGATGGGTTAGAACTTGTCAAAGTTGAGGTTAAACTTATTTTTAAAAATACTTGTTATTCTGAGATGCATAAGAAAATATATTTTTATTTTTTAAAAATTATTTTTGATATTATCACATAAAAATAATTTAAAAATATAAAAATTTTTAATTCAAAATAAAAAAATATAAATAATTTTTTAATTTATTTTTTTCAAAAGTAAACTTAAAATCTGGGCAAATCTTAAAAGAACGCCCATGCTCTAAGTACAAATGGGCAAATCTTAACAGACACAGAGCCCATTCTGTAAGTACAAATGGGAAAATCTGAACACAAAGCCCATGCTCCAAGTACAGATGCAATCCGTTTACACCGCCAAGAGGAGAAGAGTAAAACACAGGAAAAGAAACTCATTTCTTATGCTTATTTCTCACAAAAATAAAATCACCAAGTCCTTCATTTCTAATTGCTATGCCACAATTTCAACCGAACTAGCAGTCCGGGCAATATAAACCCGGGCCTCGTACTTCCCCATTACGGAACGCCGAAATTAAAACCCAGCAGGTAAGAATTCAGAAGCCAGAAGCCAGAAGCTCTGTCTGTTCATCGGAAGCTTTAAACATTTTCTTGTTCAAAATCATTAACAATGGTTGGTACGTATTCAATTTTATTTTTTTCCTGATCTCATCTTCACTCGTTTCTTTATACTTATTGTCTTAAATCACTGATTTTGTTTGTGTTTTCTTTTTTTTAAAAAAACTTAGGGACGCAACAAGAGAGAGAAGAGAAAGTATCATTAGAACTAACAGAAGAAATTCTTCAAAGCATGGAAACTGGCATGGTTTTTAGAGATTATGTATGTTTCTTTCTTTTTTAAAACACCCCATTTGATAATTCTTTCTGTTTTTCAGTATTACTCACTTTATTTTCATTATTGGTTACAGAACGGAAGAATTAGTTCCATGGATTTTCATAAGACATCAAGCTATCTAGTAACTGCTAGCGACGATGAATCTATTCGACTTTACGATGTTTCCGGCGCCGCGTAAGTTTTCTTCTCTTTTCTTTTCCTGTAAGGTTGTAGCTTAAGCTTTTAATATTTAATAACATGTTGTTGGATTTTAGTTGTTTTAGAGTGATTTTGTCGTGACTGTCTTCAGAGCAGATGGTGGGCAAAAGGAAATTTTTTTTTAAAAAAAATCGTATTTGAAGAAATTATTGTATATTTCGGAAATTCTATGCAGCAGGTGGATGTGTTAGCAAAGTGTGTGATATAACTTCGGGAAGCAAAAATATTTGCTCGGATTTTTTTTTATATGTTTTCAGGGTGAGTTGCTGTGTATCTTTTTTTATAGAGTAAATCATTTTGCTTGCTGGGAGTTATAATGATTGCGAAACTGGGATGAAAATGCCAATCTTCTGTATATTTGACTCTTTGTGAATGAGAGATTCAGGAAGAGTGTTTGATAAGAATTTAAAGGGTTTTTTTATAAGCTACTTCAGCAATAAAATTGTTTGAATTTTTATGTCATCATAGAAGTATGAATGTAATTATTTAAGGGAAACGACATATCTTGTTCATAACAGACTGATATTTTCTTCTTATTTATGGTGGTTGTTGGACCTTGTTTTCTTATTGGCATGAATTATTGTTATTGAGACAACATGTTTAACTTCAGATGCTTGAAGGCGATTAATAGCAAAAAGTATGGGGTCGATCTGGTTTGCTTTACATCTGATCCTACAACTGTTTTATACTCCTCAAAAAATGGATGGGATGGTATATTTGCCACAACTTCATTTTTATATTATCCTTTTGATCATATATTTATTTTTCAAGGCTAGATCATGGATTTATGGTTGCTTTATCATGCTGTATTTAATACCATGCATATATTATGGAAGCAGAATCTCTGCGGCTTCTATCGTTGAATGATAACAAGTATTTGCGGTATTTTAAAGGTCACCATGACAGGTAAGGTTTCTAATATCGATAGCATTTATTTCACTCCCTGGTGATTGCTGGACATATCTTTGTCATGAAGTCACATTTCGTGCTGTTTTTCTTAGGGTTGTCTCGCTAAGCTTGTGCTCTCGCAAAGAATGCTTTATCTCTGGCTCTCTAGATCGAACTGTTTTGCTTTGGGATCAACGAGCTGAAAAGTGCCAGGTTGATAACTTGGAATATAGATGTTTGCTTAGATAAATGTGCTCTTTATTCATCTTGTATTCTGATTCCATGTCTATGTTGCAGGGTCTTTTACGTGTACAAGGAAGGCCTGCTGCAGCATATGATGATCAAGGGATAGTCTTTGCAATTGCATTTGGAGGATACATTAGAATGTTTGATTCTCGCAAGTATGAAAAGGTTGGTGTTTATGTATGAAAACATGTAAAGAGGATTACCTATTGCATAAGTAACTTCACAACTATTTAGCAAGGATTTCTTTGTTTCAGGGTCCTTTTGAAATCTTTTCTGTTGGAGGAGACGTATCTGATGCAAATGTGGTAAAGTTCAGCAATGATGGAAGACTAATGCTCTTGACTACCATGGATGGGTACATTCATGTGCTCGATTCATTCCGTGGAACACTTGTGAGTCTGAATCAGGGTTTTATTAAATACATTTTCCTTTTCTTATTAAATGAGGAAGATTTCATTTGATGATTCATGAACAGTACAATGAGTCTCCCTGATCTTCTTCCCTATTCACTGTTGTATTAGTTATCAACATACAATGTGAAACCAGTTTCAATCAATTCCACATTAGAAGCATCTTTCAGTCCTGAAGGGAAGTTCGTTGTATCAGGTATTGCATTTGCCACCAGTTCTTTTGGGGGCGAGGGGACACTAATTTAAATCTTTTTTCAGTTAGTTGGTACCTCAAATTTAAATGTAATGAAGAGCTTCACAGTGGTGCTGTGTGTATAATTATTCAATGGGATCAATCCTGCACATAGGCTGAAACATCAGAAATAGAAAGAAAAAAAATTGGACCTGAGTGTGTTGGATATATCAGGTTGGGATAGATTTTTTGTGGATATTACAAATATCCACGGGTTGTTCTTAATTAGAACTAAGATTTGAGCACAATAAATTAGCTCAAAACTTGTTATAACCATAATAATGAATTGCTGAAAATAAATTCGAAAAAAAGTAATGAACATATAACAACAAATTCAGTTTTGAATAGAAAAAAAATGGGAGAAAGAAGTATTTATACCAAAGACTTTCTGGAATATATTGTTACACTGTCAGTGGTCTATATAGGGTATACAAGTTGGGTCAGGTTGGTATGGTTTCGAAAATCCTGACCTACCACCTGACCTGTGATATCCTTTTCTAAGGATTTTTGATCCTCTCATCTGTAATATCCACATTATATGAATTTAACGGGTTGGGTTGGGGTAGATAATGTAAATATTATAGATGCCCCCTTTGCATTTTTAAAAACTGCTAGAAAATTTATCTGACATCAAACCTAGAATTCTCTGGTATTAATAGGTAAGTCTTCCCTGTTGTGACTCCGTGCACTAACTTTACTTTGTTGTTCTGATATTTTGACAGGTTCAGGTGATGGTCGAGTGCATGCTTGGAGTGTAAGGAGTGGGAAAGAAGTACAGTAACCATTATTCTCTTACATATTTTCAATTTGTTCCTTGATTTACATCAGACATAGAGATCTCTTTTCTTTGTTGTGTAGGTTGCGAGTTGGGTGACATACGAAACTGAGCCTCATGTCATAAAATGGGCACCTGGAAGTCTTGTGTTTGCTACTGGGTCTTCTGAGCTATCATTTTGGATTCCGGACTTGTCTAAATTAGCAGCTTATGTTGGAAGGAAGTAGAATTTCTTCAGTACTGCCCTTACAATTTCAACCTTTATGCAGTCATGAGGTTTATTGCTTCATTTATTTATTTATTGATAAAATTACCAACAAATCTTGAATCTAGTGCTGGATTTTCCTCACATCTTTTTTCAGAAAATACAGTTCCTCTCCTTGCCTATCGGGTTTCAATTATTGGAGCGATTGTTTTTTTTGTTTTTTTGGGCAGTGGCAATCGACTATGCACTGTATAAATCATCATCGCTCAACTTTCGAGCTTTTTTTGAGGCTGTAGATGATAAGTTGCTTGTGGGCTGTTACAGTATCAACCTCGAACATGGAAAGCATATTGAAGTTCAGGTACCAAAATGTAACATTCTACAATACCTTGTAACGTTTTGATTGTGCAGACATTACATGGTCACGAATTATATACCACGAGTAGGCCAATGAACGTACGAAATTTCTTAGTTCTTGTACTTATCAATGGAATTAAATTTATGCTTTATACAATCTACCAGTGCTTCAACTTAATTTCCTCAAGTCTGTCTGTAAATGTAAAGGCACTTATTTCTATTTTCTTGCTGATTATATCTGCAATAGTTTCTAGTACTTGCATATTAATAGCTACACCACACCCTATATGCTCTAACACCGCCTTCTTGTGGGTTTTACTAGCAATTACATGCGCTATTCTGTGAGTGTGCATGCAATTCCTAGTTATTTTTAAAGCAAGAGAAGAACGTGAATGGTTTTATGAATAATTTTTATTGAGGATTAGAAAACTGATGTGTTCATTTAATGAAATAAACCAAAATTATATGTACTGCTAACGTTAATCAAAAGCTAAAGTGGATGCATATGTTTGATTTAAAGGGCTCTTTTCAAGTTTATTTCTTAAAAACTTTAGCGGATTTCCTTGCCTCTCTTATCTTATGGCCCAAGGATTAAAACGTGAAATAAATGAAGTTTGAGATTGAAAATAAAAAATAGAATTGTCCAAACTAAAATGAGAATTAAAATTGAGGAACTAAAGTTTTGAGATAACATTTCCCCTTTAATGATGGACCTAGCCAGATCAGTCCGAACCGAAGTATCCACCCAGTCTCCAGGTCATACACCGAGTTTTCATAATTAACCAACACAATTAACTGTGGGAAAATACAGTAGCAATCCACACTGAGAATAGCTACAGTAATTTTCCTACATGATTTACTTTTTAGGATATATATATATTCCTTTATTTTATTTTACTAATATAAATAATATTAACATGGGTTCCTTAGACTTTTATAAATGCACCAAACAAGTCGGCCCAGCAAGGTTAAACTTCAGAAACTCGAGATTGGCTGCAGATTTAAGATTAACGCCAACTTCTTCAATCTGTGTCCAGTTGTCACTTTGGATGTTACGACAACCTTTTCCTTCGTATACAACTGCACTAAATCAGCTTTAGAGCTCATTGAAATCAAAGTATCAGGTTTTACAACTTATTTAGTGGTGCCAGAGTCCGAGGTAGATCTGCAAGCTCTTAAAGCATTGACATGCAGGACCTCTGAATTGAACTAAAGTTTGGCTTTACAGCCATCGCGATGGTAGAAAGCAGAAGGGATACCATGGAATTGGTCTTTGAATCTCCACTTGCTTATCTAGGATTTCTGTGTAATGATATTTAATTTTAATTAATAGTTTAAATTTTTAGATGATATAGATTATTAATATGATATTAGAGATTTGTTGATACGGCAGTCACGAGTTCGAATCTCATCACCCTCATTCTATTTGATAAAAATAAAACACAAAGTAGTGTTGTGGACTAATATGCAAGTTTTAACATAAAAAAACTTTCACTTTGAAAATGTGTATTAAAATATAATATAAATCATATTATATATTCTAAAATAACAGATTAAACTTCTAGCTCAAATAATTTCTTAATCATTTTTACCGTGGGAACAATTGCTAATGTTTTACAGGTCCCATTTAAGCAGCCTGTTGACTGGAAAAGTCATGGATAACTACTAATGTCTCAGTAATTTTTATCGAGATTATTGTAGTTAAATAAGAAGAATAAAACATTGAAGAGATGGGGGTATACTGCTAATGTTTATCTGCTAAAGTCGCACGCATAAGCAACAAGTTGAAATGAAGGTGAGATGAATGCTCCTGCTGCAGAGCATCAACTCATGGATCTCGTATATTCCTGGCAATTCATGAATGACAGTGGAAAAGCTTACAACCCAATTACCAGTTTGTGTTAAAAAAGGCAAGGAGACCAACTAGAAACTAACCTTTGGAATACTTGCCATGAAATTGGCTGAAAGTTGTGATGTAAGCCATGCCTCACCTTACTGGTTCGGGGCATTACGTATTACAAGCTTCAGAAAGCTCTAAAGATCTTGGATCTACAACTAAATCTTTTTATATCTATCCACCAGGAACAGAAGCATTGTCTATGGTTTCCTCACTGAGACTCCCGCTCTCCTCATCATCTCTCCAAAGTTGAAGGCCCTGAATGACAAAGGGGCCATACCAAGCCCTAAAGTGTAAGAAATATGTCAAACCAAATGAAGGAAAGCATCCATCCGAAATCTTGTCGACGGAGACCTTTTTCAGTGATAAATCTATTTCTGGGAAGTAATCTAAGTTTCACCACCTCTAGCACAGATATTAGGGGATCCCATAAGATCTCTGTAAGGATACACTTCACCTGCATCCATGGCTATTTCAGTGAGAATAGTTGAGAGATCGAGCTTCCTTGGCCAATTAGTGCTGCGCGCAACAAATTAACAAATTAACTGGCCGTGTCTAATTTCTGATATTAACCCCAACAAAATTGTGGGTGATGGGTTCAGACTTCAAGAGATACTCTCACTTCCACTACAACTGCGCATGTTATTCACTCAAAAACTTGTAATGGAACTAGCTAGCTAGCTAGCTAGCAGTATCTTGAGGGCTCTGGGTGAAGTCTACAAGACCTATCTTGTTCGATTTCTGGAGTCCGAACAGTGACCTTAAAACCTCAGAAATCTGTCACTCGAGTCTATAATACAGTTCTCTACACATCACAGATTCACAGCAGCCCAGGACTTGGGCCAGTCCTTCTATGGAGTTTTTTCGTTTCTCTTACTATAATTATAAAAACTCTCATGTAGTGAAACCATTAAAAATTACGTTTTTCATCTATGTTTCATAACAATTTCTATTCTTAACATTTGTTTTATTTAGATTTTTTATTTGATGTAGATAGAAAAACATAAAATTCACATCAAAGTATAATATGATATAATATTATCCCCTTTTCTTTTCCTCCTTTCTTACAGCATGGCCTAGGGCTCCTCTACGTATGAATGGCAGATAGCTTTTGTACACTACAGCCGTTCTGGAACAGAACTCTTTGCTTGCATGTGTGTAGAGGTAGAGCCAGTCATGCAGCAAGAGTGATGAGTAATAAAATAAATTATATTATGGGGTCTCACTTACAAGTTTAAATTTTTAGATGAGATGGTTTCTTAACAAGGTATCAGAACCTTGTTGACCCAGCGGTCACGAGTTCGAATCTTACCAACCTCATTTTATTTCATAAAAATTAAATACAAGGTGATGTGGGCAAAATTAAGCACAAAGTGATGTGGGTTGTGCAAGTTTCAAGCCCAAAGGGCTTTTCACTTAAGAGGGTGTGTTAAAGAATAATATAAATCATATTATGAGGTCTCATCTAAAAGTTTAAGCTTATAAGTGAGATGGTTCTTTAACATTCTCATTTGGAGTAGAACTTGCAAACTGTGCACTTTTAAGCAGGCCCAATTATTGAATTGCATCAGTTCTCCCATAATAAATATTATATATATTAAAAATATATTTTTAACAAAAATATCATGTATTAATTAATAAAAAACATTTTTTAAAAATAATATTTTTAATCAACAAATTCTTTCAAAATTTACCACCCAATACTCATTCAACTAATCCCCGCTTAAAATCTAAAAGTTTGATGCCCATATGTGATTATGTATTTTTTTTTTTAAGAAATGGGATTTTATATAATTTATCGATAATAAAAATCTACAAGATGACGTTAAGAAAATGGATATATATGATTTAGTGGATATCATGATTTTTCGAGTAAAAAATGTTCCTTCAAATATTGTTTCACGATGTAAGAACAACAATACCATTAATTTATTGCCAGAAAATTTGAGCCATTAGAACATGAAATTAGAATTATTGTAGAGATAGAAAAATAGTTTTATAAGAAAAAAACCAATTTAATTGACATTATTTTATAATAAATAATTGGCATCTAATACATACAAACCATATAGTTTAATTTGATTGAATCGGGCGAGGAAGTGCTCCTTTCGATATATGATTTTAATTCCAATAGACCAAACAAAAAGCAGAATGTACAATGAATGAAAAATCACAACATTTCTTACTCCATTGATATGAATCAAGTAAAACAAAAAGGCAAAGCGACGAGAAATAAAACCCTAGATTTTGTTCTGAAACATAGAATACTTTATTTTTTTATTCAGGAAATTTGAGTTAAAAAAAAACTTTATATTTAAATGCAATCTTCTCCATCTAGAAAACTAAAAAACCACCTTTTGATTTTTTAATTTATACCGAGTTTGGAAAACACATGTCAGAGCTTCTCCATAAATTTTCATTTTCTAGTGTTATCCAAATAAAAAACTAATAATAATAATATTTTTTTATATGTAAGCAAAGGAATTAAAATTATTTTTCTATATTTTCATATCTAGACAACGCCATAAATTTAATTATTATTATTATAAATATAATGTAACTATTTTTGAGTTACTAATATATCTTTTTTCATGATAAGTTTTAATTTCAATGAAACTACTAGTTTATCACAAATACAGAATATTAAGATGACTATTATAAATTATAGTTTTTATTTTTTTAAAAGAAAATAGTTATAATCTTGATGTATTTTTTATCGATTTTTTTCTTATTTTAGAAAAAAAAATTGTTCCTTAGCCCTTTTCTATACCAATTCATCAAAGTTTTGTGCTGTATTATTTAAGACAAAATAGGGTATGCCTATAGTTGAAATAGTTTGGTCCACTCTTATTTCATGGGTTGATACCATAGACATATCATAAATTATATTTCTATTTGGTTCATCGCTTGCACCAACCTCCATATTCTACCTGCTCCATTAAAATAATGATTCTTTACACAACCATTTTAATATATAGGTGATTGAACATACAACTTCAATATTGGTAAACTTGAAAATAATTTTGTAAAAATCATTTTCATATAATATAACACTTTAAATAACTTAATACAAATAAATAATATTTATATTAAGATAAAACATTATTTATATAGAGAGGTCACCTTTCCATTCTATAATAATCTTCCCTAAAACAGCCTTATCAAATAAAGGATGCCAACTCTATAATCATTATTGGTGTCACCACGATTACTATTTGATACAACAATAGTGCTCTTGTTTGACATAAACTTGTTTCTTCTTGAATACATGATACTTAAAAAGGAAACAATAATACAATGTCAATGCATTCTCATAACATTAAATTAAAAAAAAAGTCACAACTTTACTACATTAGAGCATAAATAGCAATATATTCATCAACCTAGAAATTGTTTAAATTTATCAACCTATGCTAACTCTTTTATAATGTTTCTAGTACTTTAATTATTCCATTCGTTTACACCTATTATCACTTTAATGAAGCCTTTCCCATAAGCACCCACTAATAAAAGATGTTAATTAGGTCAAACACATATATTATATTATTACTCTAAATGTTATTCCTAAATCAATAATGCATTACCCATACATGAAAAAAAAAATGATAATGGGGTGTTGCGATTGTGAGATAAAAATGTGATGAACTTTGAGGATATCATTATTTAATAAAAATATTATTTTTCAAAACTCTACTACTTTTATTGTAATTCCACCTACTCCTATTTCATGTTCAAGCATGTATTGCCTTAACTTGGTTCAAATTGCCGTATCTCTAACCTAAATCACCTGAGATCTTCACCTAGAACACTTTTTGAACACCATTGACATAACCTAAAAGATGTTCTAACACTTATGATCATACCGGTATCTTTAATCCTATATATAAATTCATGTCAAATTATCCATAACTATAAATTATCAAATTGTACTTAATTCATGTCCTATTTCACTATGAACCTAATCAATTCAACAGAATAAATCCTCCACTAAACCAAGTAAAACAAATACGCATTTAAAACAATACCCAAAATTTAAAAGCAATCTTCCCCTATTATCAACATGCAAAAATCAATAAAACCCATAAAAATACAGATCACATAAACCAAATGGCAAGTAAATTATCTCCAAATTGGTAAAAGCCTTGAACCTAACTTAGGATTTCACAATGTCAAACCCTAAGTTTATTAAATGAAGAAGAAAAAGAAACCGTAGATTAGATAGGTAAAACAAAGAAGGTAGTATTGGTGCTAGATTTATGAGTGAAGGAGTGCGGTTGTCAGATTTATGTGGGAGATGGAGGATTGTTGTTATTACTATTAAAATGAAAAATAAGAATAAATAGGAAAAAGGAAAAGAATTGTTTGGTTTTAGATCATATTAAAACTACTATCAAAACTTGCATTGGTAATATTACACGTCAACCATGCAAACAAAATCGCAGACATTTTTTTTTTATATTTCATCTGTGTTTCCATAAAAAAAAATTGAAAAACTTTTTTGTCATATTTTTTATCATTAAATAGTGATGGGATATATTTTTCGCATTTCTATTGTTGTTTTTGAGTTTAGTGATAAGAGTTGTTTAGAAATGGAATAATACTTTATTTTTTTAAAAATTGAGCTTTATGTTAAAATAGGATAATCTCCATTCCAAATTTGCTTATGAGTTTGAACAGCACATTTCAAAGTTTTTCACAATTTTTCAATATAAGCTGTTTTTATCGTTTTCCAATGCAAAAAAATGAATAATACAATTTTTAAATATTATATACAAGCACTTTTAGCAATGTACATGATAAAAATTATTATTCTTATATTTACATATGTAGTTAGTATTATTAGTTTAGTATTATAAATCTAATATAAGAAAATAGATAACAACATAGTTTTTTCATGCTAATTTTCAATTTAAATTATATGAAATAAAATTAATATTTTATAATTGGATTATCATGAATATAAAATATTAAGATGGCTATTATAAACATTGGTTTTGTGTAAGATAATTTTAATTACGATGGATCTCTTTTTTCAATGAAAAACTTTGTTTTCACTTTTTAACAAATGAACACTTTATCAATTGTTTATTAGAGATGAAAAACAGGAAAAAAAACTATAAATGGAACATATATTTTTATGACTAAACTTATCTTGAAAACTTATTCTTTTTTGAACATTAATTTGTTTTCAGAATTTTGAATAGAACCCAAATTTGTGGATTTGTCCATGTTTGATTAACGTTTTTGTTGTGTCCCTCCATGAAAGTAAATTAAATATGAAAAGGGAAAGGAAAAACAGAAGGAGAAGAAAACAATGGCCTCCCACAAAGAAAACAATGGCCATGAACACAATTTTACAAAGTAGAGAGAGAGAAAGGGAGTTGGAGATAGGCAAAGAGTAAGCATTTACATCAAGCCTGAAGATAAAGAAGGAATGGAATAGATCAGAGATATAGAATGATGAACCCTCCACCTAAATATATTAAAATTAACATAAATGGATTACGCTGTCCCTTATTAGTTCAATCATTATACCCGCATCATATCATTGTCAAATCTTTTCCTCCTGTACACAGCAGCACCCCATGATATGATACCTAGAAAAACCCTAGCTCAAGCACTACTGTAGATTAGGGTGCACCAGCACTAACTTCACTTGACCAATGATTTCAAGCCAGGGGTCCCACTGTCCACAAATCACCTCTTCTTGCAACTGTCTAGAACACCCACCAAATGATCTCGTTGTTCTTTGGTGGTAGATGAAACTTTGAGACAATTATGATGCCAAACTAAGGTTAGACGTTACTTCACAGATGCTTGCTAGTGGGGTTATATACCATATTTGGTTTCAATTTCCTTAAAACTAACAAAAAAATTACCATAGCATAAGCATTATCGGAAGAGATTTCAACAAAAAAAAAACAATTATTGGAAAAATGAATAAAGCAACACAGTCACCTCCTAATGAAGTACTATGCATGACAAGTATTAAGTGCACAAACACTAAAAGTTTTCAATAAACAAGTGTCCGGCAAGAAAACACCATAGGAAGGACGAAAAATAGTACTAATTAATTAACTAGTGGGAGTACCTAATTAAGTGGAATATGATCACAAGAAGATTAGAATTACACAAGGCGGAAGACTAAATTAAGAGGGGATGATATTCAGAGACTTTAATAATCTTGTTGCTGGCCATTGTAGGAGTAGAGGCTAAGCTCCAAGGAAGTACGAGAAGAAGTGGCGTTGCCATAATCATCAGAGCCATACCAGCTACTGTAATAAAAGTCTGGGTTAATGTTGTTGAAAGAGGTATTGATGTCCTCACCATGCATGGGAAATAGAGGAAGAGTCTCAATCTTTTCAGCTGCTTCCAGGTCTTGATCAAATACAGTATAGGATGAACTACTGTAAGGGTTAATTCCAACCCGCGATCCATAGTTAACGTTGCTCATGGATTCACCTTCAGCTCCATTGCTACCACCAGCTGGTACTGAGCATTCCTGATGAAGCATATAAAAACAGAAGAAAGAGAGGATTAATCAGGAGAAGAAGAAGAAGAAGAAGAAGAAGAAGAAAGAGGATTTTTTTCAGTCTTTTTCTAGCCGTGTTTTTTGTCCCAAACCCTGTTTATAGAGAAAGAAGAAACGTGCCCTTCCAATTATTTTGCAAGAAAGCCAGAAAAGTTACTGCCCTTTCTGTAGATGTTATCAAGAAACTTGTTAAAGCAAAAACTTCTTCTATATATTTCGCCTCTGCCTTTATGATTGTAGTGTGAAGGCAAGATCTGAGTGGATGTTGGTATAAAGGTGCCTAAAAATTCACACAGCCATACAGTATTCCACATGGGGTGTAACTTTTATGTTGATTTCTTGCCATTTTAATACCTATACTAGCAAAGGCATACAAGTACACCAACTTCAGCATCATCATCAAGATCTTATCAGAGGCATAAAGTCACTAACATTTTCCGGGTCATCATTTCTTACCCATTTTTTTTTCTCTTGCATGGTTACAGAGCCATATCCATAGTTATCTGTTTGCCCAACGGTAACCGCACCAGCATTTGAAGAAGCAGAAGAAAACCCTGCAAAAATGTCAACACAAGACACGTAAAATAAACAAAAACTCAAGTCTATCTAGCTAGCTAGTTACAATATATAGCACCGCAACAAAAAGAAAAGGATAAAAGTTAGAATAACAACCAGGATTGTTATTGCTACTGGAGTACTTGTAAGAGTAATAATCTTCAGGTTTCAAGGTAGTTCTTTGTTGCGTGGGGACATCATTGGTGAACCTTTTCTTCTGCCTCTCACGAGCTTTATGGTTCTGAAACCAATAAAAGACATTCTTGCCTTCAATCTTGCCGTACTTTCTAAGCCTCGTAGAGATCTGCTGAATCTCAGCTCCATTTGGGGACCTCACACCTTTGATGTAGTACAGTTCCTTCAATATTCTTATCTGGTCAGTTGTGGGAGTCCACCTTGTACTGGTTTGCCTGCAAATAAAGTTTCCTTTGGCACCACCATTATTATCCTCGTTTGGGTGCTGTTGGTTTTGTTGCTGTTGAGGTTCCATGATGGATTGAGAAATCAGAAGAAAACAAAGGGATGATAACAAAAAAGCTAGCTAGAAGAGAGAATGAGCAAGAGATTTAAGAGGTGGGGTAGGTGCAGAGTTGCGCATGAAATAGTTCATGAGACTGGGGGGGTGGGGGGTGATTATATATACTGCCTTGGGCCATAAAAAGGGACTTTCCAAGAGAGGGCTAAGATGCACATGCGATGAAGAGATGGAGGAGAGGATATCAGAGAAATATCTGATAGAGAAGGACTGAAGTTGACAGTGAAGTGTTCATTTAAAGAGAAGAGACAAATAAGAGCTTAGAAAGGGGGGCATCGGTGGAATTACTTGGATCAAAAGGCATGACGAGATATGATATAATTAAAGCTTCCTAGAGAGAGAGAGCGAGAGAGAGAGAGAGAGAGCGAGAGGCATGAAGTGATATATTGGAAAGGAAGGAGTGAGTGGGGCTTCTGAATGAATGAATGAAAGTCATAAAATGATGCAGCGTGTGTGAACTAGAGCTCACGAGTTGATTTGCCTGCTTAATTTTTTTTATTTATATAAAAAATTAAGTAATTTTATAAATATTATATTTTATATTTTTAATATTTAATAGTATAATTATAATTAATGAAATTCGTTAAAAATAGTTTTTTTCAACCAAAATATGATTGAATATTGTTATTGCTAAAAAAATCTTGATAAAATTTGTTAGAAAATTTGCTAATAAGGTGAAATGATTTATTAGAAATTTGTTGTCACAGATACTCTGGTTAAAAAAAATACAAAAAAAAACCTGGTTAAAAAAGAACAACTGATTTGGACAGTAAAAAAAATAAAAAAACACATGTGAAAAAAGGTCATTGTTTCTTAAAAGTAAAAGGAAGAAAAAGAGAGGCTAAAATATAAATTTAAATTTAAAGCCAGTTTTTTTATAAGATTTATTCATCATATTATTATATTAAATATATTTAAGAATACCGATATTATTTTTTTTCAAGACATCATAGGTCATTTTTTTCTCTCTTTATATATTTTTAGGCGATAATATTAAATAAATATTAAACACATATACTTAGTCTCACATACTTATATAGTATGATCAAAATCGGAAGTGATTTTTATAGTTTTTTAATTGTAGATAACTTAGATAAATTTGTGAAAAAAAAATATGAGTTGCTTGTTTTCCCCAATAATATTAGATATGACAAATTATAAATACAAATATTGCAAAAAAAATTAAAAAGAAATATAAATTTTTTTCGTGCTATAATTATTTATTTGTCGTATAAAAAGAACAATGTAGTCGAAACGGAAAGTACCTTGTATATTTTTTAATTGTAGATAATGTAGGCAAATTTGTTTACCTTTTGTTTTTTTGAGTTGTATTTTTTCCCGGGTAATATTAGATCTTAAATATTAAAAATCTAATTTTTTTTAAGAAATAAACTTTAAAAAAAAACACAAAATTAATATTCAAAACAAATTTTTTTATAAGATTTATTCATCATATTATTATATTAAATGTATTTAAAAATGTTGATATAATTGTTTTTCCTACAAAAAATCTGAGGTTATTTTTTTCTGTTTATATATATTTAGGCGATAATATGCAATAAATATTAAAACAATTTGCATATTATCGCCTAAATAAAAATTTCAAAAAATATATGTTCTACGTTGCGGGCTGAGTAAATATTTTTTATAGGATTTGTTGAATGCAAATAAAAATATAATTTTTATTTGTGTGAAATCTAATATAATAAAATAGCTCAACACCCCCTAGTATAACAATAACAAAATAAAAGTTTGAAAATCTTAAATTATCATTGCACGGAGAATAATTTTAGTCATGGTACGCGTAAACTATTATTGATACTCTAGTTTTAGAAAATAATAAGAATAAGAATAATAAAAAAAGCAACTTTTACAGACAGATATTTTCAAAATCAGTATTGTAAAAGAAAAAAATAAAAACATGATAGTTTAAAAAATAAGAAGGAAAAGCAACGTATTTAAGAATAAAATAAAAAGCAACTGTGACAGTGTCACAGTTGCCTTCCCAAATAAAAAACAAAAGTATTTCAGAAAAAAAAAAACAAATATGTTGGATGAGGGGTTCGAATCCCTGCATGTTGGATTTCCAGCGCGGAGGGGTCGCTCGGCCACAAGTAATTCTTAGCAATTTTCACCATAAAAAAATATAAAAAACATTCATGTGAAGAAAAAAACAGAAACTAGTGTACATAAACGTGCGGAGCGAGGGCTAAAAATATCCATAGTGACAATTAATTCTAGTGATACAGTAAAAGACCGAATTGTTTTAGCCGGTTAGTTAACAGCTAATGCATGGGGGAGGCTAGGGTATTCTTTTAATGAAGATATATATGATCCTCCTCTTTGACCAGGCCACAAGATAAATATTCTTCGTACTTAGCTAGGGCACTGTCATGGGCAAAATTGTAAATGTCTTCGAACACTTCGAGTTCAGGCGAGGGGGGAAACAGATGCATGGCCATACATGCAAGGAAACAAGAGGTGTTCATATCTTCTTGGCCTACTTGGATCTATCTTTCTGTCACAATCTTTCCATTCAGTGCTTCTATATGTTATCGCTTTTAATATTATCTTTATCTTAGGATCATATCCTCTGCCAGAATTCCTGGAATTCAAGCATCTAAACTGGTTTACGATAGCCTTGCGGACCATGCTAGACAGGGGACCGCGTACAACCTGAGTTGTGTGCTAATGTCCGGGTAAAAGCAATTACTCTGAGTTAGCTAGCCATGGCGTACAACCTGATCATAATAGCATTTGATAGTGAGTGTCTAGATATATGCAATCAAATTAAGAACTCAGCTTGGCGATTGCAAAATAGTGAACCTTTACAGACAGACTTCTCAATGCTGCAAAAGATGTTCTAGCTAGCTAGGGCAATATTATATATTTGTTGGAACACGACCATGATTCATGAGCTCTCTGTTTGAATCTCTTCTAACCTCTAACTTGGGGGAAGAATTAACATGATAAAATAAATAAACATGTCGTAGATCTCTCCTTAATTCCATGCATCTTGTTAATTTCATCTCTCCTGCAAAACTACTCTTATTCTGATCCAAGCTATAAAATCCTTTCAATGAATCGCAAGTCGTCGTGCATAAATGGTCGATCGAAGAAACCAGTTACTGTGGAGGGAAATTTGATGAGTTTTGCAGTCCAATAACTAGCATTTCATAATCTTTGCATGCAACATTCTATTTATTTTCATTTTGTTTTTTGCAGATGCCAGTGATTCTGGTATATATGGTGGATGATCACGCCAATCTTCCCCCAGTCAATTGATCTCAAGCTAGTAATTAATCAAAGCAACTGGTTAATTAATTTGCTGTCACATTCCACTCGCAAACTCGCCGAGCTAGCTCGTTCATCTGAATCAGTCTCATGAACCACTAAACGATTTATCTTCCGAATCATCGTCAACATCGTTCACGAGTAACCTAGAAAGTGAAAGCGAACAAGGACGCGAGGAAATAGTGAAGGTGTACACATATATACAGGCTAGTGAGCAATAATGGGCTCAAAGAAATTTCACCATCGGCACCATAGCTGCTGCTGCAGTCCTTTAGACTACGGATCAGCACGCCTTCCAATAATAAACGTAGCCAGCAAGATCATTAAAGAAGGTGAGAGGGGTGTATGGGGTTTCATGGAAAAAGACCACCATCAAAAACTCTATCATTCTTTCTTGTGTTTTCTTTCCCAAAAATAACTGAAATTCAGCAAAACTACTGGTAGAGCACGAGGCAATGCGTGTCGCCCTGCCATCGCTTCTCTCTTGCGAGAATGAGACGCGTTTTCAGCAGTGAAAGTTCAATCCCACGCATATATTGCAAAGGGTATGTGAAATGATTATTCTTCTGACCACGGGAGGAAGTACCACGCAGTCCTGTCGCCTCCCCATTTTTTTTTTTTTTATCTAATTGATGCTGCATCCGTGATTAAAAGAAAAGAAAAGGAGTTCCTCCATGGAATCAAGTGTTACTGCATCATTTAGGGTCATCAAATCAATAATCATGCGTACGTGTTTCCTTGAAATTAACAACTAACAAAAACAGTAATAATAATTTTAATTTAACTCTGTAATCACTGTAGCTCAGGCCTACGAAGGACCCGAGGATGTACGATTGTTGATGATTTGTGTACTTAACAAAATACCTCCAGTAAAAAACAAGTTAACAGTGCATCACATTGTATAATACTGTTTGTTTTAATTATAAAAAAAATAATTTATTTTTTAATATTGAATTTATTAGAGATTAGGTGTCGTAGTTTATTATGATTTATTTTCTAAGTAGTAAGCCTGTTCTCATTATCCATTTTACACATTTTATGAGTTGATTTGAATGATTATATTTTTTCCGTCATCTTTAACATGTATTTTTTTTATTAATCTAGAATTTAATGATTAAACTTCATAATTTATTTCAATATTATACATATAGCTAAAAGAAACGAGATTTTGAACAGTAAAACACTGTTCACCGTGAATCATGGCAACTATTCATGTGCAGTTTGACCCGGTGTTTTTATCAGTCTTATAACTCTAGTTAGGTGTTTTGTAAGTTAATTGAAATTAGGCTTCATGATCTATTTCAATTTGTTTTCTATAGGATTATATTAGTCTCATGGCCCTAGTCGAGGGCTTGAAAAGTTAACTTAGGTTGACTAAAATTATTTTTTTCTATTTACATTGTATAAGGTTATTCTGGTTTTATGACTCGAATAATGAATTTAATAAGTTAACCCATGTTGTTGCTTTTTGTTCTTTTTTTTTAAAACAAATCTCAATTTTATTATTTTAACATTGAGTTAATTAGGAATTGATATTTATAATTTAATTTGATTTGTTGTGTACAAAGTTATCATGTTCTACTATAAAAAAAAATGTAGAACAAGAGATTTCTAAATCCAAGTTATTGTTTCTTATGAATAATTTGGAGATTAAATAGTATTGTATCTTATTTTTATATTTTAAATGATACTGGTACAAAAGTAAGAGAGGTTGTAGTATTCAACTAAAAACTATTTTTATGATGTTATCAAAACTATTTCTATGATGTTATCGTGAATACATGCATAATCAATCATTAATCCCTTAACACATGCCTACTTAAATTATCCTTAATTATCAACGATAGAAAACAAATAAGTTAATATTAATGACATGTACATATAAGATATTAATTAATACTCCCCCTCAAGTGGATCAAAAGGATTGATGGATCAGAGCTTGCTCAACAAATAGTGAAATTGTGTAAAATAAAGGCTTCGATGAACATACCATCCAACTTGATCATGAATGCCTACATATTAAGTATGAATAAGCTTGGACTGGACTTATTTATTATTGTAGTGATAATCAGTTTTAAATGTGTTTATAGAAACCAAAATATGATATTTCATTTTAGAATTATAATAAGTAATCGCTTGATGTTTTTATTTTCTAGAAAACTAAATTACCACTAATAAAAACATAATATCTAGTAATAGATCAATGATCAAGTGTGATACGTGCCCAATTTGAAATTGGTGTAGCCTATAATGTTAGTGTGATTGTTATAAGTCATAATTATCCCTCCACCAATCATACTTTTAAGATATTGCAAGATACATTTTACCATATCAAAATGTCAAATAGTTGGAACACACACAAATACATTCATATCGACTATGTCCAAGTCAGAATCAAACTACTTACAAAGGAAGGTCTAAACACCTCAATTCTTGTTGTCTTACAAGATGCAAGATTTACAAACTTTGAGGACTCACTCCTGAGTTCCATTGAATCGAGTTTGTGCAATGGTCCAGTATCATTTGAATGTTATCCAAACTTGATAGTCTCCCTCAAAGACCGAAATATCTTACAAAGTATGCAATTATATATATATATATATATATATATATATATAAACTAGCCACAAAAACAATATCAGGTCATATGATATTTAAGTAATAAATTTATCAACAAGCTTTTTATAATGACCAAAAAACCAAAATGTTCACATGAAGCATCAAACTTCAATTTGTTATCCATATATAAAGCAATGGGTTTAGTGTATAACATGTTAGCATCTTAAAGTAAATCAACAATGTATTTATTTTAACAAGTAATCCTTTTTTAGAGGCTTCCATTTCAATTCTTAGAAAGCACTTTAAAGAACTAAGATCTTTAATCAGAAATTATCCGTGGATGATCTTTTTAGTTGAGCAATAGAGATGACATTATATTTCCAATGACAATGTGGTCATCCATATAAATAATCACAATTAGTTTGTCAACTATGCCGAGTTGAATAAACAATAAAGAATCAATCAAACTTCTAGTTAAACCAATAGTTTCAAGAGCAATGCTCACTTATAGATGTATATACAAAGTTAACAAACCAAATTAGATTTCCACCTTCAGGATGTTTAAAATGAAGCTTTATAAACATTTAGTTTTTGAGATCTCCATGTTAAAATGCATTTTTAAATTCAGTTAAGACAATTGTTATCCATGATTAATAGCAATAGACAATTTTCTTCCATAAAAAAGGGAAAACAAATGCAAGGATAGAGTAAATGATCAATGCTATGATCCCATGAAGAATTTGAATATTAAACGCCATCTCTTTCCATGGTGTTAGCCTAAATTTATGCCTGACAAATCATCAGTCAGTCTTTGAACACACGTCTGCATAATCATTGATGTAGAAAACAAATATCGTAGGATGTTTTCCGATACTTTCTTTTTTATATAACTGGGGTGTCTAGACCAATTTAAACACACCATAATTAATTTCCAGATTCACTGAACATCATGCAAGCTCAATAAACAAGTAAGGTGATACAAGAATGACAAGTTTACATAAAAATAATTGAATTCGTATATAATAGACAGAAACAAGTCTTTTCTCCCGCTGGATCACAAACCAGGGAAGGGTGATTTTGAGATATACATGGAGTCTCGTATTGATGGTGGGTATACTCCTTGAATTCAACTTGTAACAGTCTCATTCCCTTTTTCTTACAATTCAGGCTGCTGCAGTCTTCTATCTCACTCTCTTTACTTTTCAGATTGTGCTATTTGTTTGATTTTGACACTTCATGATGGGATTTTGCTCTCCTTGTCATGCATTTACATCGGGTTCTGCAATCTCTGAAATGGGATGTGGGCTTCGATGTTTGTTTCTCGGTGCCAAATAATGGCCGGTGTCATTCTCTGCTGATCAACTTTTAGCCCTAGCCTTTGATTTGCCAGGGAAGCCTAATTTCACTCACACAATCCTGAGCTGCTTACCTCACAAGATGTGCAGCCAGCCCCAGTGGTACGCTTCCTTTTTTTTCGGGTAATCATCTCCTTGGCTCTTATTTTCTCCTCCCATATCTCTAAAGATAACATCACAATATCATATCATATCTCTCTCTCGCTCTCTCTCTAGCTGCTACCAGTAGTTTCTCTTTCTTTTCCATTCTGTCTTGTTAATTTCCATGAAAGAGACTGGCTACCACATAGAGCAAACCCTAGCCACAACTTTTACTCTTTCTTTTTCGCCTATTTTATTTGTATAATATTCATTGATTAAAAGATATATGCTACAAACAAAAACCTTGGATGTGCAAACTGCTCGTGCTTACGCTCTGTGGCATTGGGATGGCTTGCAAATATATAAAATTGGACCACGTTAATAATTAGGACATCCCTGCTCAGCTTTTGCTATCGAATGACTCGAGCTTTAATTGGTCCAGAGTGACTGTTGAATATTTGTAGGACCACAAACAGGTCCTAATTCGTCTGGAAGGAGCTTGAACAGGGGATAAATAATTTGCTAATTTGGAGTAACTTCCATCCCAACCAGCTAGTTTCAACAACTGGATGTAATGACCTCAAAAGCCTCCCCCCCTGCAGATCTAATTACAGATAAACTAAAATGACGCCAGCCCTAGTTTGAGCTATCTCCCACTTCCACCTTGCTGTTTCAAATATTTGAATGGCTGTCTGTCTGTCCGTCTGTCTATCCCTTAGCAGCCACTCTCACGACATTAATTTGGAGCTGGGTTTTTGTTTTACGGGACATTGAAATTAAGTGAGTTCATTTATCAATTTAGACTCTCCGAGGGTGAAATTCAGACAACAGGGATCGAAATAGAATGTTTCTTCACCCAGAAGAAGAATAATTAATCCAGCTAGACCTGACAAGACATCAATGGAAGCAAACTTGTATGATAAAAACCAGCAGCGGTGGAAGAAACTAATTCACAGTGACATATCGGTATTGCTAAAAAAAAGAAACGAATGGAACATAACCATATAATGATCATTGAAGATTTTCATAATCATTGATTTCAGATTTATAGGATTGATAGAGGTAGATACAAGACTCAACGAGCTCTAGCCGGAATGGTGCTGTTGGTAAACAACTGGACCGGGACTTGACGGAAAGGTTGTCCGACGAGTGGTTCTATCGTAAAAAGCATGCGCTTACCCTCACCTTACCAATAAATGCTACTAATAAACGTTGGATTATCAAATCCAAAATTGAAACCCATACACGGCTGCTCTTAAGTTGGAGGTCAAGCAACCACATCGGCTCTGTAAGTTTCATGAGCAGATTTCATGCTTCCTTCTGAACAGTACTCGCAGGCTGTTCATTTCTTCTTCTTCTTTCTTTCAGGGATATGGATCCAAACAATTTACAAACCTGGGTGGCCATCTCTTCTTTCGAGCGTTAACAGATTATTTTATTATTATTTATTATCCACCATTAAAATATATTTTCTTAGTTATTTTTTAATATTAAATTTATTGATTATTATTATTATTATTATTGGTTTTTATGATTCAAGAGAAAGGTTGAACGGGTTAATTCGATTGATTAATAAAAAATAATTCTTCTTCTAATATTTTTTTTTCATTTCATCTTTTAATGTCAAGTTCATAAGATTTTAGATTTTGTGATTTGTTGATTTTTTTTTACAAGGTTATTTCTGTTTTATGAATTCGGTCACGAATTTAGCATGTTAACCTTAATTATTTAATGCGAGTTATTTTTTGTATTTTTATTAAACACTATGCTAATTGAAAATTAAGTTTTATATATATATATATATATTCTGTTAGATTATCTTAGTTTCATAATGGGTAACGAGTTTGAAGGGTTAACACAAGTTAACTTAAGTCATTGTTTTATCATGTTTTTTAATTGATTTTTTTATTTCATCATCTAACATCTTGTTTATTAAAAAATAAGCTTCATAATTTTTTTATATACTTTCTATAAGGTTACAGTCTTATGGATCAACATGTAAGTTAACATGTTCGATTGAATATATTATCATCTAAATAAATAAAAAATCATCTCAAATATTTAATTCAAATCAAACTGTATTTCATATTTTCAATGGTTATTCAGGTCATCTTTAAACCTACTCCAATAAACATGTTACACCATACCAATCTCGGTCTAGTTTTAAATTTTATTTTGTATTAGAGAAAAACATCAACGTCTAAATAATTTTTATATTTCAAAAGAAATTGATTCAAATATTGCGCAGAACAATGATCAAGTGCAAGGCTATCTTGCGTTTAATAAACCACTCTTTTTATGAGAGGTTGAAGAGTAGCAGCGGGCCTGAGGCAATCCAGTCCGAAGTTCCATTGAGAAAATCTACATCCCACCTTTGCCTCTGTTTCCCTGATAAAACGTGTTTCCCACATTTGGAACAAAATGACTAGCAAGAAAAGAAAACCCTCTGCACACCTGTAATTATCATTTGCATCACACCTGGGAGCACCCCATCCATACCATTGTTTCTATTACAACTGTGTTGGTGCCTTTCTAGTGACTCAATTGAAACTTATACTTCAAATATGGACGCAAGTTTGAATATTGAGAAACTTGCAAATCATTAATGGGTTGATATCAAGCACAAGGAAAAACAATCACAGTACAATTCTCAAGACTCTTCAGCAACAGAATATGAAAACAACTTGGTCATCTCGCACTATAATGTGGTGGCAGTGCTTCTCTAATCAATCAACTTATTGGCTCAACAAAGCAGCAATCCATCCCAAACAAGCAGCATCAAGCTAGTTGATCCAATCAATCAAATACCGAGCCATGTATCAAGCTATGCAGATCCAATCAGGCTCTTGACCACAACCAGACCTTCAAAGGATTCCAGCAACAACAAAATGTCGCAGCATAGCCGACAAACTTAGGACTCGCTAGTAAATAATAAACTCAATAGTTCTCTCCATTCCAATGTAAACACCCATGTAAATATTTGCTTTCACCAGTAATAAGACTGAAGAACACATATGGCATAGCTACAGACACGTTAATGAACTCCACAGAACTCTGAGGCATTGAAATGAACCTCAATGTCCATATTTGACTTTTACACTATAACATGTGAGCAGTTGAATCAAAGATGTCCAAATCTGGAACATACAATTCAGCCAACAGAAGGGTTGGACTTCATCCATCAGCTCTGCCCATATTCTCCCTAATCCTCCGCTGATTTGCAACTCCCCATCGATTCCGACTTGAGTGACGAGGTTCAGGTTGGGAACCATTCTCAGCATATCTCCTTCCTTCCACCATACCCTCTTTACCATATGGCCGCCTTTTCACATTAAGCTCTGATTTGGTACTTAACTTCCTAGTTTCATCCAGTTCAAATGATACTGGCTGAATTTCCTGCAAATCAGGTTCTAGAACAAAACCTACAGGCCGTTTTGCTTCATCCATTTTTCTAAATGTGATTGATATCCTATCACAAATGCAAGGAGGGAAAGGATGCAAATTATATATCCATAAAATAAACAAGCGAACAACTCAAGAAGATCTAAAAGCTGTTACATCAAATATGAAATAATAAGATCTCAAAAAGATTAAATGACTACCTCTTTGTAGGAACTGATGGCACACAATGCTTAGCCACATCGGCTCCATTTCCATTTAAGACAAGAACAGATCTGAAAGCAAAAATGACTAAGATTTGGTTCCAATACAGCAAAGGTGGAGCACAGCAAATACCAGGATGATAATTACAAGATCATGCACAAGATATTATGGGGAAAAAGGAAATAAGGAACAAAATTGATATCCGTGTAAGGAATTCATGTAAGGATTGCACGTTAAGACTTACCCCACAGGAAGAGAGATAGTAAATGGACCATCAAAGTCACCTGCACCCACGATCCTTAAGTTTGATCCAAATAGTATATTGCACTGGCTAAGAAAAGACACGGTGCAGAAAGGTCGAACAAAATCATGGTTGTTAACATGGGGTGGTATACAGTCCCATTCTTCAAAAACATTAACAATACAACTGTCGGGCACACAAGTCGGAGGAATAACATGCCATTGAACCAGCTTTCTAATGATCACTTTAAAATGGTCAGGTAAAGGATCTACCATTTCATCCTGGATGATGCCTGGTGGATTACCATGTTTATCCTGCCACCATAATGTGCTTCAAGTTCTTAACACTTGTGCAATGCTTAGTATTAAAATTTTTGAATCGCTATAAATCAGAATGTTGATGGTATGTAGCAAAGGCATCAGAACTTACTGTTGCGTAATTGTAACAACAACCAAATTGGAGAGTCGCACACTCTTTGCCCCTCATCCGCTTTTGTGGAGCTGAATATGTGCTCTCTGCAAGAAAAATTCAGAACAATGATATGTCAAATAATTTAACAATTTCCAGGATATGTTTTACAGATATCAACTCACAAATTAATGTAAAGAGAAGCTTTAAGATTTAAATTCATACCTCTACTGATGAAAGCACATCTAACAAATCAGTAGACTCAATGTGAAAAAAAAGCTGAAGGCACTATTTACAATCAATGAGTGTATTATCGACTCACTCACATCCATGTCATTGGAAGTGGATATAAAATTCCCAAAAAATTACTAATCAACACAGAAAGTGAATTTCAAAATCAGTCTGCAAATCACAATGAGTACTAAGCTGACAGTACAGAATAAAAATGTCCACGACAAAGTTTGACCAGTTTATATCAAGCAGTGGACCATGGTACATTCTCATATAGGTGATACAGAATAAGTTGAGATCTGCATTCATAACTTCCAATGTTTTTTTCTTTAAGAAGCAGGACCGTATTATTTTAGGGATATATGAAAATCTTAAATTTATTGGCATTCGTAGCTACGAAGCACACAAGGCAAGAATTGTTACCAACATGAAACCATAAATGGGAAAAACCTGAGAATGTTAAACATTTCCACTTGAGAACATATACCCACAACCAAGAGTGGCGTTTAGAATTCTGTTTTGTGTTAATGAAAGAGTAAGATATTGTACATCAAGGGTTTTTAGTATTTATTATTTTTATTACACTTGATGCTTTAGACAGTCAGCATCTATTAGTCAATTTGCACCACGGAACATGTAGAGTGTTGTATTTAGTGCTTGTGGGCTATATTGATCTTTGACTGTGATGGGAAAAATGAGCAATATCAGTTTCAACTTTGCTTTTAAGAATGCATATTATCAAGAACAGCATAAATACAAACTACATGTATTCTAGGAAGGTCATCTCCTCTAACATGCCAGACCAGTATGCACAAAATGTAACCTAGCACAGAGAAATGAATTCTGATTGACCTAGCTGTCCTCTTATAAGTAGAAAGCTCATAAGCAGATCAAATAGAATAACAATCGCAAATAACAATTTACGAAACCAACCTTTCAACTCTCCCTTTTTTCCTTTCTCTTGAAGTGTATACACGTAATCAACAATCCTCTTCTGCTCTGCAGCACTGAAAATACCCGTATGAAGCTCCAGACCCTGGAGAATATTAGTAACCTTTCCATTAACCTTCTCAAAACACATAAAGTCCTTCTTTCTCTTCACATTCATAAACCGAATGCATTCACTTTTCTCCCTTGGTAATGTAGCAGGCTTCCCAACAAACTTTGTTATCCTCAACCCGCCCGTTGAATCATTCACATTAACCACCCGATCATTCAACTCCTGCTGTTCTTGTTCCTCTTCTTTCACAAGTTCATCTTGCTGAGCCATATCAGCCCAAGACATCCCCGGGCGCCCTTCACTATGAACTCCACTAATGGAGGCCTCCGAAACAGGCAATTCAGACCACCCACTTATCCCGTCTTTCCAACTACCTAACGAATTCGTGTCATCATCCTCTTTCAAACTTCCCACAGAATTATTATCACAATTACCATCAGAGACACGATTCTCGTATGGCGATTCCACATTAATATCCAAAGTCGGCAAATCCCCACTCTTATCTTCTCCTTGGAGTTCTACAATAATTACCAAACATGTCAAAACCCAAAGTCTCAAAATCAGTAACGCTAATCATTCGAACAATAACCCTTAACATCAACAAAAGCTAGCACAAACAAGCACTGATTTACAAAAATCAACAGTGTAAAAATAAACCTAGCTTTTCAGGAATAATCAAGCTAACTAACTAAGGGTATATTTATTATTTAAAAAAATGGTATTAAGGTAATAAAAAAGAAGAAGAACGGTCGGTTCGGGAAGAAAAGATTGTGGAAACCTGAGAGAGAGCGAATGCGATCGGAGAGTGTTTTGGTGCAGTCAAGACAGATATCCCGAGAGATGAAAGGGAGCCACGTGGAAAGAAACTCCGATGCGACTTTAAGATCGGAAGGTTGATATCGAGCAAGGAACGGATCATCGTTATCGGATTTATTGAGTTCGGTCATGGCTGACTGAGTTAGTGACTCGAAGGGGAAGAGAGACCGACAGAGAAAAAGACAGGCAGAGAGAGAGAGAGAGACAGAGACAGAGAGAACCCAAAGCACAAGTTCTGCGTTGGTGGAGATAAAAGGAGCGTGCATGTGCTGGGTAGTAGTGTGAAATTGGGTGTTTATATGGGGCATTTTTGGAAATGTGGTGAGGTTGGTGCGTACGAACTTGAGGGGGGATCACAAGAATGTAATTTAAATGACAAAAAAAAAAAAGAAGTTAATTCGGGTTGAAATCACGATGAAAAGTGTCCTAAACTTGACATTGATATGGTTGAGTTACATTCTCTACATTGGATAATGTAATAGTTCAGTAACAAAAAAAAAACATATTTTATTTAACATTTTTTTTTAGATATGTTGGAAACTATCCTGGAAAACGTACATTTGTGAGTTCAGGTGAGTGGTTAAAATCTCCGACTGTCTCAAGATTCTTACGAGAGTGTTTTGCAGGGCTCGAACCCGGGTGATGCGCTGGCATCCCCAAGCCTTTACCGCTGCACCCCACTCTCGGAGACTTTATTTGACATTGATAGAGTGATATATTGAACTTTATAAATTATCGAGATAAAAATAATGATTATAACTAGTTAAGTTGTCTTGAAACTTATGTATCCCAATAGAATGATAGAGAAATGATATATTTATATAAATATTTCTTATGATTATGGAAGAGGAGAAGTGTATAATTCGATATGCGAATATCACACACCTGTCCAATATATTAGATCTCTAGTAAATTCTTCCACCTATAAATATGCAATATGAGCAGCATGCAAAACACCATAAGTAATCAAATCTTATCAAAACATGTATGTTAAATGACGCATTTTATTTATAAGTCCTTTAATTTAATATTAATGTTGTATTAATATTAAGTTGGAGGGTTCAAATGTCTCTTCTATACTTTGTAACCTTGATGAAGAATATAAAGTATACACATATACATCTTAGCGGTTCAATGTTTGTTATAATGAGCTTGTGATATTGACTTTTAATGATATCATAATAGAAAATATGGTCACTCAAGCAAGAGTGATGTGAGAGGCAATTTTGATATTAATGAACTTGAATCATGTAGTAGACGGGAAAGATGTAGATAAATTGTGTTTATATATATATCTAGAATTTGATTTTGTCAAATGTTGCCTTGTTTAAATATTTCATGTTTCTTGTGTGTGTGTGTATGTATGTATGTATGCATGCTTGCTTATCTATTTGCATTCATCTCATGAAAACATTCTCACATATTACTCATAAGTGACTACTACTAGTGAGCCTAAGGCTCTAAGTGATTATAAAATACTAGATTTTTTTTATGACCGGGGTGTCTGGGCCAGCTTACACGCACCTTGACTATTCTCCGAGCTCAGTTGAACACCCTGCAAGCCCAAATGAGCATGTAAGACATCGCGGGGATGACAGAATACCGTACAAGGATAGACCCAAGAACAAGAGAGGAGGACCCCTCCAGCTTCCACTCCCACTGAGATTCGAACCTGGGTCCGGTGTGAAGGAGGGGGCGTCTCTTCCCGTTGGGGCACATCACTTGCTGGTAATACTAGAATTTCTTAGTGTATGGTTGTTGTGGTTTTTGCAAGAGTTTCTAAATGAGACAAGGTTTTAGGTATAGCTCATAAATAAAAGAAACTATTGCATTTTTTAAAGAAATAATAATAAAAAAATACTCTTTAAATCATTAACTAAATTAAATGTTTAAATGCAAGATTAACAAACTAAATAACCATTAAAATTGGAGTTGCTA
>CM063592.1:6414184-6429190 GCA_032356905.1 Salix exigua
AGATGGTTCATTAACATAAGTATCGAAGTATTGTTAACACAATGGTCACGAGTTCGAATCTCACCGCTCAATTCTATTTGATAAAAATTAAGCATAAAGTAATGTGGATTTATGTAAGTTTCAACCCTAAAGAGCTTTCACTTAAGAGGTGTTAGAAAATAATATAAATTATATTATAAGACTTCATCTACAAACTCCAGTTTTAAATTTGATAATTAATTAACATTATTAGTGATAATGGATTTTTCACCATGATTCTTATTTGGATGTGCTGTCGGCTTCAATTTGTAACCGTGATGGAGTCACCATTCAACCACTTGAGATGGGACAAGTGTGGATGGATACTGTGGGATTTCGAGTTTTCTTATGTTGACTGGCTGAGTTCAGAAAATTAGTTTAAAATATTTTTTATTAGAAATAAAAGGGATGCATGCAGATATTAATATAAAGTAGAAGTTGTTATTTTCGGTTTGATACAGTTTTTTATCTGCAAAAATTAATAAAAAAAAATACAAACCAATTCCGGTTTAAAATGACTAGTTTCGGTGCGGATTTTTTTAATTAAAAATTCAAAAAATAGTTTTGATTTCTTAGGTTTTTTTTTTACTCTAACCAAGTTTTTTTCTTTTTTTCATTTTACTAAAATAGAATCAAACAAAAAAAAATGAACTAAACTAGAAAAATAATAAAAATAGTATATTTTTTAATGATTCTAATAGTTTTTTTTAATGATTTGGTTTTATCAGTTAATTTGTTTTCAGTTTTCTTGGTTTAATAAAGTATTTCAATTTTTTTCACTAAAATAATCTAAAAATATCAGAAAACTATTAAATTTAAAATTCAAAATTAAAAAAAATAAAATAAAAATTCAAAAATATTTTAAAAATACAATGTAAACAGTAACTAAATCTAAAATGACAACCACCTTTAGCCTTTACCAATAAAACCATTTTAAAAGCACCATCCTCTCTCACATGGTAATCCCCTACCAACTAAAAGAAATTCATATAATCATTCATTGCCATCCAAAAAAGTTTCATCATTAGCCACAACCATCTCATCATTAACAACCAATTTTTTGGAAAATCAACTCCACCAATCAAATCACTATCTCCTAATGCTAACCCTCACATTATTATAATAGTTATCGTAATGTAAATTTAACCCTTTTTTCTAAATATTTTTAAAATGTATTAAAAAAATAAATAAAAAATATATCTTATTGATATTTTTAATATTTCTAGTGTCTTCCAAAAAAAAATATTTTTTAAAAAAAATCAATGAGTTCAGCTTTTAAGCGCCAATTTAAAGATCTCCTAATGCTAACCCTCACATTATTATAATAGTTATCGTAATGTAAATTTAACCCTTTTTTCTAAATATTTTTAAAATGTATTAAAAAATTAAAAAATATATATATCTTATTGATATTTTTAGTGTCTTCCAAAAAATCAATGAGTTCAGCTTTTAAGCGCCAATTTAAAGATAAGTATTTTTTTTCTCATTGAGTCAATGTTGCCTTTTTCAAAAAAAATAAAAAATATTTTGAGAAAAGACCAAAATAAAAAGGAAAGAAATAAGGAATTAAAATATTATTAGGTTGCTTGTAATATTTGCAATTACGCAAAGGAAAAAACATGGAAAGCCAACTGTTTTTTAAATGTAAATAAAGAGAAATCAATGAGTTTTCATATGAGTGTTTAATCATTTTGTCAAACTTACATTGAACGAAGAGATTGATTTATAATTTATTGAGATTTTAGAGATTTAATCAATATGAAAAATTAATAAATGGAAAACCTTAATGAGATTGTTTCAATGGATCAGAACTTTTGTGAGGTTTTTCCAATCAATTTTTATCGATACATATTAGGATATTTTGACCATAATTCACCTAAAAAAATGATTTTTGTTTCTAGAATTGCTTTCTGATCCTATAAGAAAAGGTATGTAAATTGCTATAAAAGCGTGGAAAACAATGACCAACCCACCTGTAAGGCAAGAACTTTTTGAAATTTGATAAACAATGAATGATGCTAAATACACACACACACACACAATTTTCAACCATAAACATATAAAAGTTGCATCTTAGTGTTGAATGATATGTCTTGGCAAAGAAAATACTTTTAAAATTACATCTCATGATTTCGTTGCGACAATTTGAGTAAACATTATTCTTGAAATTTGCAAGTTAATTCCAAAAAACAAAGGTGCTCAAACAAAAGAACTCATTGACTAAGTTTACAAAGTCCTTAAAAACAAATTACAAGGTGAGTAATCGAGGGCAATATAATAAATCTTGAGAGGAGTAACAGACAATATCTAAATTAGTAGCCGAGGGCAAAAAAAAAATACATAATCAAATGATGATTTCACAATATCCATCGAAGCCTTAAATAATATATAGCAATGACAAATGCCTCTTAATAATAAATATAAGAAGGAATATAACTAGATTATTTGAGAATAATATTGCTTAAGGATAATCTATGATTCAATGAACTTCATCAACGGTTAAGAGTAATCATACACTTTGGGGACATCTTCATATCTATCAACAATATTATAGATATAAAGACATAGTTTTTCCTTCATTTAATAAATTTTAAACTTTTAAACTAGTTTTGTTGGATATTCTTCACGGTCGTTTTTTTTTAGATTAAAAAAAAACAAATTAGAAAATTGTTTTAAAGTATAGTAGGTTGGTTTGAGGGTTACATTTTCAAAATCTTCTATAAAAAAAAATTGGTCAATATATAAGCTAATCAATAATATCTTTCCCATTTAATAAAAAAAAAATCTGAACTCATCACAGGAGATAGAAAATTTGGAACTGTTTTATTAACAAACTTCTCAAACTAGGCCCAAGCCCATTTCACAATCTTACATTAAAAAAAATCCCATCCTTACAAAATTGAGTTGAGTTTATTAGAAACAAGTCTCTTCAACACTTGGAAAAGAAAAGAAAAAAAACGAAGGGCTAAATGGATTGGTTTTTGATTATTCTCTCACCATCGTCACTGTAAAGCCCTAGCTAGGGGACTTTCTACCACCCGAGAGTTGAAACTTCCATCTGCGAGCAGCTTCTCAATATTATCTAGGAGACTCATCATCTGGGGTTGCTTTCGTTTTTGTAAATAACCATCCTAGAAGAGGGATTGGAGAGCTTTTCTTGGCCATCCTTTTAAAAGAACGAGGTCTCTCTAGTATTTCCTCTTTCGAAACAATAACCTTAGCCAGGGAAGGAGGGCTAGCGAATTTCACAAATCTTTTCTTCTGAAAGTCTTCAGGTTCTTGAATACCAGTTTGGTTCCTGGTCATCTCCATCTTGGTTGCATTTTCAACGAACTTGAGTTCTTCGATCTCTGGATCATCACGTACTGGTTGTTTTTTATGCGTTCTTTCTCTTGCCTTGAATCGTTGTAGCTCTTTTTTTGTTTCTTCAAGCTCTTCTCTGAGAGATTTTATACTGTAGCTCATCAGGTTGCCTTCTTCTCTTGCTATCTGGAGGCTTTGCTTTGTTTCCTCAAGCTCAGCTGTTAGGGCTCCAAATCTGGAAGGAGCTGCCTGTCCATTTTCACTTCCTCCTGTTCGCATCTATCAAATTAAAGAAAAAAAAATATACCTTAATTAGAAAAACCACCCCACTACTATAGTGTTTATTACTTAAATTTTCTATAATTCAGTGCTGCTGGCGAATAGTTTCAAGGAAAAAACACTTCATTATCTACAAATTAAGTATATTTATTTATGTCCATGAGCTTTTGTTTTTTAAAGTTTTATATACAAACATGTGTGTGTGTGTGTGTGATGTGTGTATAAGACACAAGAACCTCTTTGAGCTTGTTGGCATAAATTTCCCCGACTAAAACTCTTTCCCCGAACAACATCACAGCTTCTTTAACAGACTTGAATGGTGCTCTTGTATCGATCTCTGCCCGTCCATTGACCACCAATAATCCACCCTCTTCTCTATCCATGCTTAGAACTTGAGAAAATATATGTGTGTGTGTGTATGTATATATGTGTGTCCACTCTATGTGATGGAGAAGAAAATTAAGAAGCGGGAAGCGGGAGAATTCATGGGGTGGTAAAGAGCTTGCTGGCTCGCTCCTATTAATACAGGGAGCTAGCTAGAGGGACGAAGAGAAATTATAAGAGGTTGTTGTTAATGTGGATGCTGGTGATTTTTTTGCTTACTTCAAAGGAAGTTGTTAAATAAATCATGGGGCTTTTTGTTTTTTTTTACTTTTTTATTTATTTGTTTTGTTTCTTCGCGTCCACTTCACTGTAATCTTGTTAATTGAAGTTGACAAGGGTGGTTGGACCATCCATGTTGATCTTCTTGATTCGTTAGTTCCATCGCTTAGCACTTTTAACTTGATTAAGACTTGCTTCCACTTGATCAGCTGAACTCAGCTAGTCCAAAGAGATGACTGGGTCCATTGGGGTCCACACAGGGCTCTACGTCGGTAAATTGATCCCTAAATAATTTAATTAGGCAACCCTCAGCAAAGTCCCCAAAGAATATAATACTACCGTTACAATAATTTTTTAAAATATTTTTTATGTCGAAATACATTATGATAATATTTTTTTATTTTTTAAAAATTATTTTTAACATCAACACATCAAAATAATCTAAAACTACTACAATATATTCATTTAAAATGAAATAAAAACAATAAAAAATATAAAATCAGCGTTCAAATACCAAACCAAACGTCCTTTAACTAGGTTGCAAACTTCTTCTTCATGGTTAACTCTCAACTTATCAATGGATGATATCCCAATAAATTTCTTACCTAGTTTCAGTTAAGGAAAAAAAACTATTGCGTATTCATGTGAAAGGAAGATAATCTCTCATTGTCCATGAAAACAAAATCAATGAATTCACTATAATTCTTCCAATCTTGTAATAGAGCAAAACTATACATAAATGTAACGAAAACATAATCTGACGTGAAAAACGTGGAAAAATCAATGGTTTTATTTTATATATATAAATAGAGAGAAATCACATGAGCTTTTATATGATTATTTAATCATTTTGTTAAACTTACATTGAATGAAGTAGTTTATTAATAATTTATTGATATTTTATAGATTTAATCAAGATGAAAAATAGATGGAGAACCGTACTAAGATTGTTTCAATGGATCAAAACTCTTACGAGGTTCTCCCAATTAATTTTTGTCGACACATATTAGGATATTTGGACCGTACTATACCTCAATAGCAAAAATATTTTTTGTTTCTGAATTGCATTCTCATCCTAAAAGAAAAGGTATGTGAATAGAATGCTATTAAAGCATGTAAAAGAATGGCCAGCCCAACTATAAGGCAAGAGCTTTTTGAATACACACGAGCCACTTATCATATTTTATCGTTGTTGAAATAATATTTTTTCAATAATAAAAATTATTATGTGAGATTTTTAATTATATTATAATATAATTTTGGACAAAATAATAAATTTGTACAAATTTCTATGAAATACAAGTTTTTAATAAAATATATAAATTTTAAATCGATATAAATTTATCTGTTTAGTAAGTTTCAACAAAATAACCAATATAAAATCATCATCTTTTAAAAACAAGAATATTCGGATATCCGATTATTGAATCATTATATGAAGATTAGTTCATTTTATAATCCAATTTAAATTAAACATAACAAAAAAATATATAAATTGTGAAAACACATCTAATAATCAATTAATAAAAATAAGTAGTTAATTTTTATCCACAACAAGAAGAAGAAATAAATTGAAAATTCATCATTACATTGCCGTCATTATCATTATTATAAAAGTTAAAATCATTATCAATATTATTTCCCAAGCAATTAAATCATTATAATTATATTATTATTGAGAAAAAATAAAATCATAAAATCATCTAATCTGAAGAAAATATAAAAATAACATAAAACAAATAAAAAAGAAAAAAGGGAAAAGAGAGCAATGTTAATTTTAAAATTATCAAGCAACATAAATTAAAATTTCAGAATCGATTGGATCAAAATGAAACTCCCATAAAAAAATAAAATGACAAAAATGAAAAAAAAACATAAATGAAAAAATATGAAAAATAAATAAAACTTTCCAAGAAGGATAGAAAAATCAAATGAATTAATATCAAATGAAAAAATTCAAAGAATAAGGACTAAAATAAAAAAATATATATTATTAATTCTAATAGAAGGATAAAATTGAAATAAATAAAAACCTTAGGACCAAAATAAGTAACAATATTTAAAAATATAGTGTAATTTTGTTATAAAAAATTAAAAGAATAAGGACCGAAGTGAAAAGAAGCATATATGATCAATTTCAATTGAAGGATACAATTACAAAAATCAAAACAAAAATTTATAATTAATTTTAATTGAAGGATAAAATGGAAACAGATAAAACCTCGGGACCTATATAAATAAAGGTATTTATAAAAAAAACAATTACAAGTGTAATTTTGTTAGAAAAATAAAAAATAAGAAACAAACTAAAAAGTAGCATATATGACCAATTTCAATTGAAGGACACAATTAAAATAAATTGAAACAAAATATATAATTATTTCTAATTGAAGGATAAAATTGAAACAAATAAAAACCTTGGGACCGCAATAAATACAAGCATTTAAAAACCATTACGATTGAATTTTTAAAAATTAAAACAATAATTCCCGAAATAAAAATAACATATATGATTCAATTGGAGGACACACTTAAAGCAAATTAAAACTTGTATATTGAAATAATTAAAAGAATAAGGACAGAAATGAAAACCAACATATATAATTAGTTTCAATTGAAGGAGACAATTGCAACAAATCAAATTTTTCATTGAAAAAATCACTAATAATACCAAAATCAAAAGAATATGGTCTAAATTGAAAACATCACAAACAATAAGAACCGACATGTATTTTCTAGTGGCGAAGAGAGAAAAAGGAGAGAAAAAATAACGTTTAGACAACCATATATAATATTATTCAATTTGACATGTATCTTTTAGACAACCATACATAATCTTTTACAAAATAAAACCATATCTATTCAAAGAGTTATCTCTTGAAATATATTTGGATATTTCGAAGCTAAAACTAATTTAGGATATTCATAAAAACCTAAATGGTGTGGAGTATTTATAGTTCATAAAAATATTGTTTATTTTCTTAGATTTTATAGTGGTTTGTTATAATACAATTTAAAAAATAATAATTTGTTATTTATAACTTTTATATATATATATATATATATATATATATATATATATATATATATATAAAGGAGTCTTTTTGAGATCAAGTAAGAGTCTAATTGCAATGTTTTGGTAATTTAAGGTCAAATTAAAAGAAAATAGATTTTAAAAATGGGTAACATAAACTAATTTAGGATCTTCATAAAAACCTAAATGGTGTGGAGTATTTATAGTTCATAAAAATACTGTTTATTTTCTTAGATTTTATTGTGGATTGTTATGATACAATTTAAAAATAATAATTTGGTATTTATAACTTTATATATATATATATATGTGTGTGTGTGTGTGTGTGTGTGTGTGTGTGTGTGTGTGTGTGTGTAAAAGAATCCTTTTGAGATCAAGTAAGAGTCTAATTGCAACATTTTGGTAATTTAAGGTCAAATTAAAAGAAAATAGATTTTAAAAATGGGTAACATAAATGGCAACTTGAAATTCTTTGTCAAAAATTCATCCGAGTCTCATATCTTTTTAGCTATTAAAAGATTGCAGCCTCATAATTAGAAGTGAGTTAAACTGGGATATCATGTCAAACTTGTGTCCTCGATCATAATATTAAAATAACTAGATAGAATAAATAAAATACATTAATTTATTTTTAAGACAAAAAATACAACCTATATTATTTTTTCAAAATCGTGACCTAGATTATTAAACTGAAATACCCTATCTAGAAAGACCATGAAACCTAATTTCTAAAACAAGATTCTAATTGTAGAAAAGGATTATAAAAATAATGACTAATGGATTATGATAAAAATGAAATAAAAATAAATATTTAAAATTAAATTGAATGATGAAATTAAAAAAACATAATTTAGCAAAAGGAAATAAATCAAAACAATGAGTATCAAAATCAACATGAAAAAGAAAAAGCAATTGTTGAAAGATGAGATTGAAAAGAAAAACCACTTTAAGAACACAAAAAATAGGGACAAAATTTGATAAAAATAATTTATCATAAATTTGTATTAAATGATAAAATTTGAAAATAAATTATTTTTTTATAAAAGATCAAGAAAAGAAATACAAATCAAAACAATAAGGGATAATTAGAAAACAAAATACCATAAAATTAGATTGAAGGATAAATATTCGAACCAATAAATGTTTTTTACAGAAGGGTCAAGAAAAAATCAAAAGAATAAGGACTAACCTGTAAAAACAATATATGTCAATTGGAATTTATCGATAGAATTGCAAACAAATAAACCTCTATAAAAGAGCTAAGAATAAAAATAAGAAATTAAAAGAATAAGGATTGAAGCCGAAACAACAACAACAAATAAGGTCAAGATGTAGTTTTTGGGAAGAATGAGAAAAGAAGAAGAAGAAAGAAGAAGAAAATGTTAATTCATGAAAAACTGACAACTAATTCTAAAATATACCACTTCAAAAGAGGAGAACATGATAACATTCTTGCAATACAACAAAAATATGCATTTTTGGATGCTAGGAAGCACCTTTAGGTGCCCCGCTTACACCTATCTTTTTTTAATTATTATTTACCCAAAAATAAGTTTCCTTAAGCTAACTTAATGATTATGCAAAAATCATTGTGAAATTACCAAAACGGTCTTTGACTATATATTTAATTTTTTTCTTTCAAATATATTTTTGTAATTTTACTATGTATTTTTGCTATATTTTATATTTAGTCAAAAACCAAATTATGCTTTTGTTGACAATATAATAACAAAAATATTATTATGAAAACATAAAATACCCCTCAACACTATGTGTAGATTGTTTTGCTTCACTATAGCTATTAGAGGTATTTTGATCATTTTATTATGTACTCAACAAGGGAAAAAACTTAGTTATATCTAGTCAATTTGATAGTAATAAAAATACTATAATGTTTTTAAAAGTAATGTTAAGTTTTTAATGAAATAGTAAAAGCACTACTACATTATTCCAAATGAACAATGTTTTTTGTACATAGCTATAGTGTTTTCTAAAGAGTTATGGTTTCTAATAATTTAAGGTATCATAATTTACTCACATTCTCATAACATTATCTACTAGCTTAAAAAATAGTAATAAACAAAAATTATAGTAATAAACAAAAATTGAATCTCACCTACAATGATGAATTCAAATGGTACTTAAATTATAGTAATAAAGTATTTAAGGATTGAAATGAAAGAGTTCAAAAGATTGGGGACCAAATTATAAAGAAAATATATGAAAAATGTATTTTTTTCTAATTATAATGTCAAGTTTATGTGTCCTTTTATTACATATCAACCGAGATTTTCTAAGGTCTAGTTGACATGTCAATTACATGTTTTAACATCCAATTAATGTTAATAGTTAATCGGTGTTTACACATTTGGTTCAAGAACTTACGTTCTCAAATTATACGTTTAGTTCAAAAGTTGTTATTTATGATTTTTTGTTATAAAAGTCTTGAATTTACAGGAATTGTTTAGAAATTATGATTTATTCATTATAGATTCAAGTTGTGTTTTGTCTTTTTATGCGTCTATGTTGTGTTGTCATTTGGTTAAAAACCTCTTTTCCCAAATCACATATTTTTTTGTTTTAAATTAATCATTTTTTGTTTCACTATGTTATTCTAGAAAATAATAAAAACTTCATGTTATAAACATAGATGATAAACAATAATTCTTCCAACAATTCCATCTTTTTCATTAAAAAGGTATGTTTTCCTAACAAGCAAAACTTTTAAGACAACTCCTTAATACATATAGGAAAATGGTTATAGAGCATCAATGTTTTACTTTAACACTACATACAAATTACTATAAATTGCTAAAGTGAAATTATTGTTTTTCCATTGAGTAAAAAATAGATCGTGGGATTAAGTGTGAGGGTGTTTTGATCCTTTTCATTGATCCGTTGGTTATTAAAAAGTATTTTGGGGTATCTAAGTCTTTTATATTTTCTTGCATAATAAACACATGTTTCTTACTTCTAAAATCATTAAAACTCGAAGTTGTTGACCATATGATTGTTTTATTTTACATTAAATTTTAAGTAATAAAAATACTTATTTACTCTTAGGATTAAAAAAATGTTGAGTTGTTGGACAATAGATTTTTAATTTTTTTCCCATTCTCTTTATATACACTTAAAATATGTATTTCACCTAAAAAGACAAAAAAGATTTGCATTCAAAATGTTTTTGTACTTTTACAGAGGTTTTTAGGGTAATTATTAGGGTAATAAAGGATATTTTGGTTTTCTTCCATTATTTTTTTAAAAATTTTCAATAAAATAAAGTAGACGCTGCAAGCAAATGATATCCACACTATTTAAACATGATAGTATTCGATGACCAAACTTGATATTTAATTCTTCTCTTTGGACGTGCTATTGTGTCCTGTTTCACATTGTATAATGTGTGACATTGTATAATGGTTGAATTGTTGGCAGTAATTATTTTTCTTTTTTTGTATCTCTTGACAATTTGTCTTTTATATTGGACAATAATAAGCTAGAAGTCATTTTGTACTTTAAGAGGTTAGGCATTAAGAGCCAAGCTAAAAATCTATTCATCAAGTGACGTTACACAAAAATGAAGGATATAAGAGTTTGTTATGTATCAAAACCTTCAATGATTTAAAAAAGATGTATATGGAAACTCTTAAAATAGTTAAATGTATTCATTTATGTTTGTTCTTGCTAAAACGTTATTACAACTCTTTATAAAAAAGCTTGAAAAATATAATAATAGAGAATAAAAAAATAAGCAATAAAAATACACCCTTCAAATATGAGAAATAACTAGAAAAGCATGATAATAAAAATAGGAATAAATATATAGAAAACATTTATTTTTCTAAACATGTTTTTACATCAATATTACTAAAATGGTTTTGGGCTTATCTTTGTATAAATAAAACTAGGTTTTAAGGGTGAGATAGGTCCTAAAACACTTAATAATTTACATAAGAGGCTTAATTTTCCAACAACTCTACACCGTATGCAGTTAGGGCAAGTAAATTGTTGAAAAACTCTAACTAGAAGCTTGATGGTTAAGGGAAAGATTATTAGGTTATCCTACATTGATAATAAAATAGGTCATGGAGAGTTTAAAAGTGTGAGAAAGTTTTATCTTATAAGCTAGTTTTGTAAGGTGAAATTTTAGCACTCGGGTTTCTTAGTAAGACTAGACCCTATAATTAGTGTAACAAATGGGTTGTTATGACTTTGATACAAAAGTCAATAAATGAGGGTGGATTGTTAAGATTATCCAATATCGATTGGTGATAGTATGAAGTTTACAAGTGTGAGGGAAAACCATAACATACAAGTTATATTTTATTTAAGAGATAAGGCTAAAACCACTTAATTACTCGATATAAGAGTCAAATTTAGCCAAAAGTCTAATATCAATTTATGCAAATAATAAATGGGTTTATTACATTTTAAAACCCTCAAGGACTACAAACACTATAAGTTTAGAAAGACTCCCAAAATACTAAAACTCTTCATTCATGTCTCTCCTTGCCAAAAGTGTATTACAACTATGTGTGTGTGAACTAAAAACCCTAATCATACTAAATATGAAAAAAAAGTACAAAAAGTATTATTTTATATTAAAAATAGAAATGCATCATAGTAGAGAAATAAAAATTTTTTTGTAAGAAAGCTCATACATCATAAGTTGTATCCCAAATGCATCATAATTTACTTCAAATAATTTTACCTAGTCTTAAACATAAATACAAAGAAAAGCAAAGCAAGGATATTAATATCATCATGTAAGATTTAAGTAGGTAAAAATAACATAAAAGAGAAAAATAACATGGCATGTAACGTGGATAAAAAAATATTTTTCTCAAACTCTCAGATTATAATTGAAGTTATAGAGAAACATAGAGAAACTTTTTGATATTTCATAAAATCTAAATAATAAATAAAATATTGTAAAAATAAACTAGGCATCACTATTTATACTAGTTTTAGACACGAACTCTTTATAGAAAAGAATCCCCAATCAAAACTAAAATTCTTTATATGAAATGATTCCTGATAAGACTTACTTAGCAATGTATAAAATTCCTAGGAAGTAAAATACTAGTTAAATTAAAATTCTTAAGCTAAGTAAAAAAATCCCAATATAATAAGGTAAATAAAGATAATTATAAATAGTGATTTTCATCCCTTATTTGAAGGTCTTCTCAATCTCATATCTTAATGAAATTTAACCGAATAACAATGAAGTCTTCAAAATCACTTTAAAAATTTCAATTTAGTTAAACAATCAACTTCATAGTTATGATTAATCTATAAAATTAGTTATAATATTTTTTGAATTCCAAAAACTTAAATATTTTAACCATTAATGAAGAAATACAATAAACATTATTATGCCAAGAATATTGAAGAAATCGCCTACATTAAAAAAACTAAACAAAAACTAAAATTGGTGGTAGAAATCATCAAAAGCAAGTGCATCCAATCATATATATTAAACTACCATAAAAGTATGGACCATAAACAAATAAACAATGAAATGGACAATAAGAAAAACTATTAGGCTAGGTAATTAATGCATAAGATGCAAAAATAATAATTAAGAAACTAAGAATTCCATCAAGATAAAAAAACTAAAAAACAAAAGAAAAAAGATTTAGTTTTGCAAAAAAGGGGACTTATTATGATGAAAGACAAATCATTAAATCAAATAATAGACATATCAAATCATCAAATTTGAGATGATAATTAAAAAAGAAAGAAAGGCTAAAAATGTAAATCAAAATAGGAAAAAAAGGAAGATGAATGAAGTTAGATTGGTTACTTCATAGAAAAGGGTTGCAATAACCATACATTACATACCCAAAACAATCATTATAATTAAATGAGAGTTGTAAGAAAAAGGTATAAAAAGTACAATCAAAAGCAAATAAGATATAACAATGTAATTCAAATAACAACTAAAAAATACCATTTAAAAAAGATGAAGACAAATTGTAACTCAATCCAACCCACTTGTATCGATAACCATATGAGATCCTAAACCATGAACAACAACCAAAAATGCTAAACCGAATAAGCTATTTTAATAGTAAAATGTTTTGATAATGTTACCCTAATCGACATATAAAGATTCAATATTGTTAATCAACTTCTTAATACAATACTATATACAATAATTGTTTTCATTTACAAATCATTAAATTAAAAACCAAAAATTATAGAGTAATTTATCAAGTAAAGCAAAATATGTCTTCATTGTAAATCAACAAATCAAAAACAAGCACAAAAATAGATTTATAATATAATTAGTACAAACCACAAACATCATAAATATATAAAGGAAAATAAGTTAGCATAATTCATATGAAAACAAAATCAAAAGCTACAATTTATGTATCAAACTCAGCACATGTCACACATTAATAATAAATTAATAATTATACATAATAACTTTGGCGATTTAGATAAAAAAACCATCACTTATAGAATACTGTTGACATATAATCTCATACTTGTATGCTTTATATATTTTGATGATAACAATAAAAAGAAAATTGACTAATAATATACTTGGATGAGATTAAGTTATAAACAGGTATTACACAAAGAATACATCAACAAGCATAATGGAGTACACGAAGAAATCACTCCAGGAAGTCCAAGATGCAAGCAAGTGAAGACTTAGAATAAGTTTTCATTTTAGTGCTTTATGTAAATCTCAATTTCTAACTTGATAGCATAAATTAAAATGAACTCACACACTTCACATTGCATGCATTAAAAGGGTTTGATGATTATAAGGTTAAGTCATAATCAATCGGTTCAAGAAATTCAGAAAAGATAATTTGTCAAAATTGCCTTTCTGCATGAACCGGTCGACCGCTTGGTGTTAGCAAGTGAACTGGTCGACCGCTTGGAGACAAATTGTCTTTCGAACTGAACCGGTCGACCGCCTGATTTATCCGTTGTGAACCGGTTGACCGCTTGAAGACAAATTGCCTTTCGAACTGAACCGGTCGACCACTTGATTTTATCCGTTGTGAACTGGTCGACCGCTTGATATGACAGTTGCACTAAAACGGCTAGAAACAACTAGTTTCTCTTTGAAACTTATAAGTAGGCTTCTTAATTGCAAAAATAAGGACACACATTGTTTATATCTGATATTGAGACAATTAGTAGTGCATAAACACCTTCATATCATCAATCCTCATTAATACTCATATTTGTGTTTAAATCTTCATATCTAAACACAAAGAGTATTAAATCTCATTCTCACTACACTTAAACACCTTCAAATATTCTAAGTGTTATTAAGTGAGATAAAGAGATCATAGATCTTGATTTGTAATATCCACACTATTGAGAGTGTATTGTTGTATTTCAAATACAATCCTTGTAAAACTCTTGAGAGTTGAGTATAAAACTCTTGATATTGGTGAGGAACATCACCAAGGAAAAATCTTGAAGAAGGTACATCTTCAAATGGGAAAAGGAAAATCTTGAAGAGGGCATATCTTCAAGTGGTGTAAAAGTCTTGGTGTGGATTCATCAAGCGGGAATTGTAATCTTGTTACTTGGACTAGTAAGAGAATACCATACTCAAGTACGGGTTGGTACTTGAGTCGTGGATGTAGGCTTGTCGAACCACGTCAAAAACTGAGTTAGCAATCTCTCTCTTATCTCTTTACTTTAAAGTAATTAACTTTAAAATTGCATTAGTTATTGTATTTACACCTAATCCCCCCTTTAGTTGCATAGTTGCCTTAATCCTTGAATAACAA
>CM063592.1:6429690-6456229 GCA_032356905.1 Salix exigua
CAGATGAACCAAACCTCTCTGAGTTCTTCCATGAAGTCAACGGAATCAAGACTGAAATGGAAGATATTAGCAATTTCTTGTCTGATCTTCAAACCCTTACTGAAGAGTCGAAGTCCACTCACAGTGCCAAAGTTCTTCGTGGCTTGGAATCGGATATGTGAGGGCAAGCCTGGAATCACTTGACAGATCCAATATATCCAATCGAAGAGTATCAGAATTGTATAAAGAAGGGAGTTCTGTTGATAGGACAAGGCTATCAGCCATCAATTGCTTGAGAGTTAGACTTAGGGAAATTATGAAAGAATTTCAGATCCTGAGACAGAAGATTTTATCAGATTACAAAAACGATCTGAAAGCACGATACTACACTGCGACAGAAGAGGAACCAAGTGAAGAAGAGATTGAACAGATGATTTCAGGAGGTGGGGAGTTCAGATGTTTGAAGGGAAAGGAGTGATGGGCTTGAAGAGGAAAGAGAGGCATGAGGTTGTGATGGGCACCCAGAGAAGCTTGGAAAGGCTGCATCAGGTGTTTCTTGATATGGCTGTTCTTATGAGACACTGGGAGAGAAGATGGATGATATTGAAGAGAATGTGACCAGTGCAGGTTCCTTACGATGCCATTCAGATGAAGAAGAAGAGAAAGACATGGTTTTTATGTGTTTTGGCCGTGATGTCGATCATTATTTGATGTCAAGTGATTAGCTATTTCTGTTTCTACTCGCATGCCTGAAAATTCATGTCTAGTAGAGTTTTCAGCAGTTCAGAAGTGTTCTCCTACTACTTTACGGCTTTAAATGTCTTTCTCGGTAGCTGAATTTGTTTGTCATTTTGCTGGATAGATTTTGTGGTTCCATTAAGGAGGAGTTTGTCATTGCGGTCGAAATGCAGGTTGGAGCAAAAGTAGTTTTACGGTGTTTGGTGATGGAACCGAAGTTGAAAAATAAAGTTTTTCCTACGATCACAATTGATTTATTTGCCTGTGTCTTGGTTAGCAGCTTGAAGCAACATTACAGTGGTAAGCAACTCACGATCTCTCTCTCCATAGTTGGAGCCTTCTCTCTCCATGGTGATGCTTTCTCTCTTTAGACAGCGGCGCTCTCTCTCTCCACAGTCGGGGTAGCTCCCGTAACACCACCATCATCCCCCTCATCACCTGAAGCTTCTCCTCCACTCCATCAGCTCCTCCATGACCACCTTCGACGAGAGGAAGATGCTCCGAAATTCCTTATATATGCTGAAGAGGGATCACCCGAAATAATATTTGATGTAGAACAGGTTGTGGAATCATATATGTTGAAGAGGGATCACACGAAATTCAAAGACAATCGAATTTCGACAACCGGGTCGTCGGTTGGAATAATGCAAAACTCACCCGATCAATGCGTTTCGTCGTTTATGAAGAAAACAACGACTTTGTCTTGACCTCGACCCAATTTTGGCCAAAATCCATCGTTTCAGCCCCCAAATCATCATTTTTGCTATTTTAGGAAAGTTTCGTTTTTGCAATAACTTTTGAATTAAGAGTCCGAATTGACTTTGGTCAATAGGTACTCTCTCAAAATTCATTGGCCTTTCATATTTTACATTTATCTCAAATTTGCCATTTATGGCAAATTTAATGTTTTATGTCCTTTCCTATTGTGTATTAAATTAGGCTAGGGTTTTATTTTTAAGTATCCCTTGTAAAACCTGCAGCTAGCTTATCTTGCATTCTATTGAATAAACTTTGAGTTTGATTGAGATTTAATGTCGTTTTCTTTGATTTTACGGAATATTGATGTTGGTCGTATTCCCGTGTGGTTTTTTGCTGCGTCAATTGGTATCAGAGCATGGATTTGCCGAACTCGATGGCGAATAACAAAGTAGGAGACAAAAACTCTATTGGTGGAGACCATGGAGTGGAGGCCTTGTGGGCGACAATGGAGGAGACACGACAACAAGTAGCGCAGATTCGCGAGATGCTTGCTGCCGGGATTAATCTCAATGCCAACAACAAGCCACCGGTTGACATGGATAGTAGAGCTACATTGTTCACGCTTTAAGAAGATGTGAACAAGTGCAACACATCGCTTCACGCCTAACCTTTAAAGCTGGACTTGGGTTGCGCTGCTATCGACCCAACCCAAGTCCAGCAGAGGTGGACTTTGGGCCAATGTGGTCGGGCCGACCCATTTAGTTGGGTGTGGCCCAACCAATTTTTTTTTAAAATATATTTTTTAAAAAATATAGATAAAGATCGATCATGATGAAATGGAAAGACACATGACTTTGTTTCACTTCACAACCCCGTTGTTTTTCAATTGATTATGAATCAAATACTTATTGATTAGTTCGTGATGAAATTACAAGTAGTTTGATGGAAGAATAAAAACAAATATATGTTTTTTCATGAATTATTAATTACATTTTATTGTTATCATTATTAATCTATATTATATATATGTGTGTGTGTGTGTGTGTCCTTTAAAGTAATTTCACTAGTTGACAACAATATAAAAACATGATAACCAAACACACGTAAATTGCTTTTATCAATCTCAAACTCGACCATAGTTTTAACCAAAACACTAACATAATTATTTTGAACCGCAACTAAAAATATTTTTCATGAAACTGTTTTTTAAATCTCAACCACAAAAACAAAAGTAATACCAAACGCACCCTAAATCTATTACCATTGTCTTATCGAATTTTGTAAATTCTTTTTAGTTGGTGAATTGTTCTTTTAATTGAAATGTTTTAATTTTGGAGTGTTTTGGTGTGCTATTTTGGGATGTACTTGTTTATATCTATCTATCTATCTATCTATATATAAATATATTAATTAAAAACTTTTTAGTTCAAATCTAAAAATAATATTATATAGAATTATACAATTTAGTCTAAAAGATACAATAAAATGATTTTTCTGAACAAAATTATGAACATGTATATATTATGAGAATGTCATTATCAATCTTGTAAGATCACTATATTTTTTGTTTTGCTCTGAAATTTTAACATGATATATATAAATATATCAAGAGATTCCTTGTAAAAATTATCTCAATCTAATGGTCAAATTAATAGAAATAATTGATATTATAAAATTATTTATTATTTTTAAAAATACACTATTTAGCTGAAATAAAATGAACGGAACAAAACTAGAACGTTTCATCCAGCTTTTGGCTGAAAAATCTAGAATAGACTGAAATTTAAACTAAAATAAAAATACACTCGTTTCATCATCAATATCAATTCTAACATATTATGAGTGACATGCATCTACATTCTATCTGCTGTTCTTCCCTTGAATGTTGATTCGAGGCATTTCTTTATCGAAATCAACATTCTACTCTTGACGTAAAGTGTTTTGAACAGAAATGAATTCTTGAGAATTGAGCAGCATCTCATGAATGGAGCAAAGCACCCATGTCTTTCTGATGCTTTTTAGCCTTCAGCTTTAATTATAACAGTAAAATAAACCATTGTGAAAAATATAAAAATACCTCTTGATGACGCTAGGTTAATTTTCTCTTCTTACAAAAGTATTTGAATAATTTTACTATGCAATGTTGCATAAATGAAAAATACTTATTTATCTCTACTCTATTTTGATAATGACAAATGACGTGAAAACAAACCTCAGTGCCTTTGGAAGCCTATTATAAGTCTTTTGAATGGAGTGGTAAGAATATTATTACACTATTCTAGTTTGTGGATGTGGATCACATCAGTATAAAACCTACTTTCACATTGCGTTTTAAAAATATTTTTGAAATAAATAAATTTTATTTTTATTTGTACTTTAAATTAAAAATGGTGTTTTTAGATCATTTTCATGTGCTGATATCAAAAGTGATTTTAAAAACAAAAAACATCATTTGATGTATTTATGAATGAAAAACACTTTAAAAACAATATCAATCATACTCCCAAACAGGCACTAATATGTGCGTGGCTGCAATTTGAAAAAAAGATACAGGATTTTTTTTTAATTATGATTAAAAATAAGGTTGAAAAGAATATGTGTTTGGTTAGGAGATTAATTTTCTCATGCAAAATAAATTAAAATAAGGTCTTTTGAATGAAAAACATGTTATCTGAACTTTTACGAAACCAAGGTTTGAAACATATTTATGTGTGTAGGATCTAATGCAAAAATAATGTTTTTTTTTCTATATGATTAGAAAGAAAACACAAGCTATCACAATACTAAATTATTTCTAAATGTAGTGTGCAAATTAACTTCTAACTAGTTGAGTGACCCAAGCTTAGTTGAGGGTTATAGAAAGAATTTTAAGTAAAAGAAATATTTCTCAATTAAAGCAAGTGCATTTTAGAAAAAGAGAAAAACTAATGTTAAATGAAAAAAACATCAAATAATGAAACATGTGTGAATATTTAAGTTTTTACTCGAGTTATATGACCAAAAACACTAAATTTGAAAGAAAAAACACTTAAAAGTCTAATTTTCAACTAATCAAATGTAAAAATATGACCATACTAAAATATATAAACCAAAAATACTCAAGCCCATTTTGGTTAACTTATCACTCATGGGCTAGCCTAGTTATAACACTTTAAATTAATTGAAGAAATGTTTTATTGGTAATTTCATGAATGACATGTAATTTTGACTACAAATTCACCAACAAAAAAATCATTTTATTTTTTAATCATTTTATTTTATCAATGATTCTGTCATTGTTTATCAATTAAAATGATTTTATCACTGCTGTAATCTATAAATAATTTCCTACTGAAATCTCCCACCACCATAATCAATCCAAATCAATGATGGAAAACTTTCTCGTTGTAATTAAAGTTAATAATATTTATAATTTACCCATTGATAACTTGCAAATCCTAATTTACCATTTTCTTTATCCTAAAATCTACTCAAAAGAAATTCTCACCCTAGACATCCCTCTCAACTCTCAAGTCTAAATTAGAGAAGAATGTGTGATGTCCTGGCTGAACAAATCACAATAAACATCCGGAGAGAATCGCTAGCCCAGCCTTACATAGCCAAATGTTTTGCAACACACAATCAGAAGCCTTGAGACGTCACCATCCTCCACCTAATACATAGCCATAAGAAAGAAAAAAAAACTTGAAAAAATAAGAACACAAAAGGGAGTCAGGGGCTCCACAATCAACCAAGCAAGTAGGCAAATAAGGGTGGCAGCTAATTGTTTCACTTGCTTTCACTTAAATAAGAAATGGCATTATTGACTTAGCTTTGCGTTCACTTAAATTATTATATTATACTCCACTAGTAAGTAATTGTTTGGTGTATGATTTTTTTAAAAGATATCAAAATCATATATTTTTATTTTTAAAATTATTTTTACACCAGCATATCAAAATGATCTATAAACTTTATTTTTTAAATTAAAATAAAAATTATTTTTAAAAATTATATATATATATATATATATATTTTTTAAATACAGTATCAAACGATAAAAGATATCACCTAACATCAACAATACGTGTGGCGCAAACGCATATGCATATGGTTCTCCTTTTTTTTTTTTATCTGTAGCACTCTAAAATCTTGAAATAAGCTCACATATGTTATTGGTATGCTTAATTATACATTTATCGTGAATGAACCTATAGAATTAGTCATATTATAACTTGGTCTCCTATTTATATATTTAATATTATTTATCCACATAGCAGTGAAAAACTCATCATTATATAATTTCAATTTTTTCAAGTATATAGTGTGCCATTTATTTATTTATTAGGAGAGAGTCCATGTCTACAGGTTAAATTGGTAAGCTATTTTTTTCCTGCGTGAGCTTTCTTACCTTTTATAAATATACATGTGATGTTATGTATAGCTCGAGCTCCGCAAAAACAATATTTTTAGGTTATTTTTTATACATATCATGTATATATATATTGTTGACATATAATGTCATAGTTTGTATGCTTTATATATTTTGATGATAACAATATAAAGAAAATGGGCTAATAATATGCTTGGATGAGATTAAGCTATAAACAGGTTTTATTCAAAGAATACATCAACAAGCATAATGGAGTTCAAGAAGAAATCACTCCAAGAAGTCCAAGATGCAAGCAAGTGAAGACTTAGAATAAGTGTTCATTTTAGTGCTTTGTGTAAATCTCAATTTCTATCTTGATAGCACAAATTAAAATGAACTCACACACTTCACAGTGCATGCATTAAAAGGATTTGATGATTAAAAGGTTTAAGTCATAATCAATCGGTTCAAGAAATTCAGAAAAGATAATTTGTCAAAATAGATTTCTGCATGAACCGGTCGACCGCTTGAGGTATCCGTTGTGAACCGGTCGACCGCTTGGAAGACAAATTTTTTTATCCGTTGTGAACCGGTCGACCGCTTGGTTTTGTCCGTTATGAACCGGTCGACCGCTTGATATGGCAGTTGCACTAAAACGGCTAAGAAACGGCTAGTTTCTTTTAGAAACTTATAAATAGGTCTCTTAATTGCAAAACAAATGACACATAACTTTCATATCTTATATTGAGGCAATTAGAAGTGCATAAACACCTTCATATCATCAATCCTCATTAATACTCATATTTGTGTTTAAATCTTCATATCCTAACACAAAGAGTATTTCTCATTCTCACTACACTTAAACACCTTCAAATATCCTAAGTGCTATTAAGTGAGAGAAATAGATCATAGATCTTCATTTGTAATATCCACACTATTAAGAGTGTATTGTTGTTTTACAAAAACAACCATTGTGAAACTCTTGAGAGTTGAGTATAAAACTCTTGGTATTGGTGAGGGAACATCACCAAGGAAAAATCTTGAAGAGGGTACATCTTCAAGTGGGAAAGGAAAATCTTGAAGAGGGCATATCTTCAAGTGGTGTAAAGTCTTGGTGTGGATTTATCAAGCAAGAAATTGTAATCTTGTTACTTGGTTTAGTAAGAGAGTACAATACTCAAGTACGGGTTGGTACTTGAGTCGTGGACGTAGGCTTGCCGAACCACGTTAAAAACCCGAGTTAGCAATCTCTTTCCCTTATCTCTTTACTTTCAAGTAATTGATTTTAGAATTGCTATAATTATTGTATTTGCACCAATTCCGCTTTTAGGTGCATAGTTGCTTTAATCCGTGAATTTCAACATATATATATATATATATATATATATATATATATGATCATGTGATCTAGTAGTTTCTACGAGGTATGTATGATATGATGATAGAAAACTTAAGAATCTTGAGTTTGAGTCAAGACGTGTATTTCTTGTAAAAATCTGAAATAATTAGAATTTTATTCACTTATCTGAATCCATAAAATATGATTTTTTTAGAGTTGTTTCCTCGTATAAAATATTATGATTGAATATATCATTGCTTTAATTTTTTTAGTTCTGAAAGAATTATGTTAAGGCATGGTCGTGCATAGCATAGGCAAGACAATCCTATAGTAGTTGTAAGCCAGCTAAGCAAACTGTACGTCATTTGCATTTTTCTAAGAAAAAAACACGAAGCCAACTCACCGAAACAATACACCTAACCTAAACTTAGAGTATTGCCCATTATGTATTTATTTTCTCTTTTTTATATTAAATTTAATAAAAATAAATAACTTTAAAATATATTAAAAATATTATTTTTAATAACAAGATTATATATTTGTTTTTTTTATAAAACTATCAAACGTTTGTTTCTAAAACCCTTCATGATTTGTATCTGTCTTTTTTTTATTATTAAATTATGGTTTTTGGTTTCTTTGTGATTTTTTATGATTCTATAAAAAATAAACAATTTCTAGTGAATTATTCTTATACTTCTTAATCAATATATAATAAAAATATTCACTTCATTAAGGTTTGCTATGATTCTTATAATGCTTTGCTTAAAAAATTGACAATCAGAAAAACATATTGGCAAAAAACATTATTGATGGAATAAAGAGGTACATATTTTTCTCTTATTTTATTTTATTCAAAATATTTTTTAAATTTTATTCTTATTACTATCATTTTTATTAAATGAATAATATTATAAAAATGTTTTTTTATAAAAATATATTAATAAGTAAAGGAAAGATTATACTAAAAAACTTTTGTTCGAAAAAATTAAAATTATTAAATTTTTTTATAAAGGAAAGATTATTAATTTTTTTATAGAAAAGATATTATTAACATATAATAAAAAAGGCTAATAGCTATAACATGAGAGTAAATATTCTAATTTTAATCTCTCAACTTTTTAAATTGATTTTTAATTGATATCATCGTTCTTTTAATACTTATATATATAATTAAATTAAGATTTAATTCTAAATAATAAAAAAAAATTACAATTTAAAAATATATTGTCAATAGTAAAATATTTTTCTTTTTTGTTAGAAGATATATTTTAATTGGTCCCGTGAAAGAGGAATAATCTTCCTGGTATAGTAGTCGGTTATTTTTAAGAAATTTGCTTGAAAAAATGTTCAATTTTTTTTTAAATATTTTTGATATAAATATATTAACATAATTTTAAAATAGTAAAAACATTATTTAAAGTAAAAATTTATTTTTATAAGTTTTGTTTTTTGGTTGTTGCATGTTCAACTAAGAAATGAAAACTAAAGAATGGGCTGGCTAGCTGGATCCGCATTAAGGGAGCAAATTTCGGTGCTCTGTATTGAAAAACGCTGCTTTAAACCCACCAAGCTGCTTCTCCGGGTGTCGTTGGTGGTGGTGCCGGGGGGCGCCATCTTTCAACGTTGTTTGTGGCGGTGGTGCTACTACACATGGCAAAGTAATCAAAACATGGTCGTTGTTGCTAATCATGGGTTTCGAAACTGCAAAGTTTTGATTTTTATGTAATTTGAGCGTGGTTGGATTGGGACCCATTTCTGGCCTACATGTATAAGGTTGGTTGGTTTTGTTATTTGGTACAGAAAATGTGGTTGCCGTGGGATTCTTTTACTAGACATTGTGATGTGTGTTTTGGTGAAAACTGAAAGGTTTTGGATGAAGGGTTGATGCAATTTAAGAAAGTTATGATTTTTTTGAAACTGTAATTGAATCCTTTTATGTTTGAATCTTCCTTGATTCTGGAGTTTCAGATGGGTTTGCGTATATTTGATTATGATTGCTGTTAAGCATTATACTTTTAGACCTGGGATTAAAGATTCTATTCATAACATGCATCAAATGGAACTGCCGTCTGGGGTATACATACCAATTGAACAAGTTGGGTTATTTTCTTTTTACTATCATTTGAAGGGAAAGAATTATGTTTTGATTTTATTATGTTTTGTATTGATTCTCCTTGTTCTTATGTAGTTATAGTTGAATATTGAATGATGTCTGCGCTTGTTGTAAGTTAAGATGTCCTTCAAAAGCATCATGCGTGAACTCAAAGAAATAAAAGAGGGGATTGGAAGCATATCAAGGCGAGGAGTTGAAGGAGACATTGGCGTGGTAGGGCGAGGTCACATATTGCACCAGAAGAAACTGATCAGATGGAACTGGGCCAGTGGGCGAATCTACCACCAGAATTGCTCTTGGATATCATTATGAGGGTAGAAGAGAGTGAGGTCTCATGGCCTGCTCGTGCCGTTGTTGTTCATTGTGCTTCAGTCTGTAGATCATGGAGGGAAATCACAAAAGAGATTGTAACAACTCCCGAGCAATGTGGGCGGCTGACGTTCCCCATATCATTGAAACAGGTACTGATATTTTCCTTCTTCTTTTTCCAAGTGCCTTTTGGTTTACTAATCATCCCGGATTCCTCTTGCTTACTTGTCTTTGTTGCCTGAAAATAGCCTGGTCCTCGTGACTCGCCCATACAGTGCTTTATTAAGAGGGATAATGCAACTTCTACATTTCTGTTGTACTATGGTCTGGTGCCTTGTAAGTCATGTTACTCTCTTGTTCATACTTGCAAAACAAAGAAGATATATTTGTGGCTCGGCATGAAATGCTTAAGAAACTTCTGTAATTATGGACTGAGTAAGAAAGCAATGTCGAGCAGAATGCATAGAATGATGATATTAATATTAAACCCCTCTTCAATGATCGCACTAAGAACCATGACATTGCAATGGTTGGAAATTTGGGAGCCTAATATAGCATTTATTTGGAAGCAAATTACCAAACTTTACAATGATACCAGTTTGAGCAACTAGCTTCCTTGAAGTGTATGCTACTCCCAAATCTTTCTGGTCTGTAGAACTGTGTAGAGAGCTCCATTAAGTGCTTATTGACTGGAAATAATATTTCGTACTTTTTTTTTTATAAAAAAAATTAACGTTACTATCAATTGACAGCTGAGGGTGGGAATGATAAGTTGCTCTTAGCAGCTAGAAAGATCACAAGGACAACATGCTCAGATTTCATAGTATCTTTGGTTTCAGATGATTTTTCTCGGGCCAGCAACACATATGTTGGTAAATTGAGGCAAGTTTTCAAATGTGAATGGATGCTAATTAATTTTCCTGAATTTTCTTCTATTCTTGTTCCTAATAACTCATTGGAAAATTTGTCAGGTCCAACTTTTTGAGAACCAAGTTCACTATGTATGACAGTGAACTTACATATGAAACACCAAGGCAACTGGCAAGCCATAAAAGTTGTAGATTCCATTCCAGGCAAGTGTCTTCATTGCCTGCGTGTAACTACTGCATAGCTACTATCACGTACGAGCTCAATGTTCTCCGCTCAAGAGGACCAAGGAGAATGCATTGCATAATGCACTCTATTTCAATGTCTTCCATTGAGGAGGGGGGCACTGTCCAAACACTAACATCAACACCAGAGACATTTAATGGCCAATTTCCTCACCTGTCAAGTTCAACGGGGAAGGAATTGGTCTCAGATAATACTTCTGCAAGCTCCTCTCAGTCACCAGTATTAGCCCAAGGTTCAGAACAGCTCCTTGTTCTTAAAAACAAGGCCCCTAGATGGCATGAGCAACTACAGTGCTGGTGCCTAAATTTCAGAGGTCGTGTCACTGTTGCTTCTGTTAAGAACTTCCAACTTGTTGCTTCAGCTGAACCATCCCACAATGTGTCTGCTGCGGATCAGGAAAAGGTAATTTTACAATTTGGAAAAATTGGAAAAGACATCTTCACGATGGACTATCTCTACCCACTTTCAGCCTTCCAAGCTTTTGCGATCTGCCTGAGCAGCTTTGATACCAGACCAGCCTGTGAATGATAACCATGGCGCTCGGAGATATTTGCTTTTGTAAACTAAAACGTTTGCCCTAATTTTTTGAAGCGTTTCTTCACTAAATGCCAAGCTTATTATGCAATGCCATCACAGCTGATCTTGGCAGTTGATTCAGATCTTTTTTGTGATCGTGGAATTTGACTTGTATCCCAATTCATCATTCCAACACTACGGAAGTAAAAGTTGTTCAGTGCATGGTATCTAAACAGTTCTGTAGTTTTTTCTTGTTGGAAAATCGTATAATTGGTGAGAGCCTGCGTTTCATTCTAACTTTTAGCACCTAGCATAGTTTTTTCTTATTTTATAGCTGCATTGCAGTTGACCTGAGGGATGCACTTGTGTGGGTCTTCATATACTATGCCACAGGTTCCCAACTGCCTCAATACTGACATCTTCTTCTAGTCTTCCCTGGACTGCATTTGTTGGCTAAGTTAACCTTTTGACAAAGCATGTTGAAATTATCTCCAGTCCTTTGTTGCTCGAAACTACTTTTAATCACTTGTTTCAGGTCTTTTCTCCCTGCTCTGATATGTTTGATGCTGCTTCTTTGGGATTCCAGTGATTGTTGCTTGTCGCGACAACGATTTTGGGATTCGCTTCGAGCCTCTCTACACGACTGTATAATTAGGTAACCCTCTCGTTGAAGTCGAACATTTCACATGAACAGTGCTAGTGTTGCACTATTGTTCTTCTTCGTTTTCTTTTCTTATTTTTCTCTGGATCGGGCTGGATTGGCTCGACCCAAGAGGGATGGGCTGTCAACCCACTATGGCGACAGCCCAACCCAAAGACACGTGGACTTCCAGCCCACTAAAACTAGGCTATCACTCCTATAACCGACAATTCAACTCAAAGACACATGGGCTTCCAAAGATCGTAGAGTGTCAGTCACTGTTCGAGGAGGGCTATCACCGACTCAATAACAAAAATATAAAAAAAATTAAAAAATAAAACAATAATAAAAAATAAAAAAATAAAAAAATAATTTTTTTAAATACTTTTGAAAGACATATATTATTATTATTATTATTATTATTATTATTATTACAAAAAAAAATACAAATGTTTTCGTGCATACGACCAAATTCCAAAACTTTTCTCATTATTTTTTTTCGTAAAAAATATGTTGCATATTTTTCCATATTTTTAAAACGAAAATTTGGATATCGTAACCGGTTTGCGATTATCCATTGGTATTCGGCCAAAATATCAAAAATAATTTAACAACCTTTCGGTTTTAGCTTTCGTGGTGTAAATTTACATTGTAAAATACACCCGCAAATAAAAAATATTTTTACTACGGTATAAAATTATATTGTATAATACATCCGTAGATTAAAATAATTTTAATTACGGTGTAAAATTGCATTGTAAAGTGTATCCGTAGATAAAATTAAACTTATAACCGCGGTGTAAAATTACATTTTAAGTACACCCGCAGACAAAAAAATGTTTTTTTTAAATGCAGTGTAAAAATTCTAACCTAGAAAAGAAAAAAAAAACAATCAAACAACAATGCAACTTATCTTAGGTAGGGTGCACTGATGGTAATTCGTCTTCCCCTTGCACAACAAGTCCCCTTACCCAAAACCCTCGCAGACCAATAGGTTCCTAGTGATCTTAATACTAGGTGGCGACTCCTAATAATTATAGCCGTAATTTTTACTGCTATAAAAACACCCCCACATTCTCACCGCGCGTCGTTGACTCCTCGAAACGGGGTGAAGGCGGGGCGCGAGGCGCGTCCAAAAATCGCCGTCGAGACAGATGACGACTCCACTGGGGACATCGCTGGACTGAGCTTTGTTTGTTTGATTGTTTGTCTCTCAATTCATTTTTACACGCATTTTCTGCTTTCACACGTATTTTTATTGCTTTAACATGCATTTTACTTTCAGCTCATGCATATCATAAAATTTAAATTAAATCATGCATTTTAATTTTCAGAGTAAACCCAATTTTAAGTTAGGTGGGGAGTAGCGGTCTGCCCCATGACTTTTGGTCGAGGTTCATATTCGTGAAACATTCAACTATGAACTGAGTGTTTACTTCTTAATGACGGTCACACTGTGCCCCAACCATTTCTTGTAAACCCCTATACTACCTTCACGTGAGGTGGTCACTGGGTAGTTCATAGACCCTTTGAGACCAGTTAGAAGACCTACCTTTCATGTGATAAATTAGGTACAAACTGTAATCATTCATGTCATTTTAACTTTTCCATAGAAATTACCAAAACAAGACCATGGCTTCCTTGACCTTTTTGGAATATGGGGAAAGATCTGAAATGATGCAATTGACTGAGAGAGATTGTCCAAGGAGTAGTGAGTTGCCGCATGTGACCAAGATTCATTGCTTTATAGAGAATATAAAAGGGCTTTTGCCCCTCCTGGGATTTGTAGATGAAACATTGTTTGAAGAAAGATATAGAAGAATTATTCATCTTTTGAAAATTTCGATCCAAACATCACCCATCAAAGCTCTAACACACTTTTGGGATCCTAATTACCGGTGCTTCACTTTTGGGAACGTTGACATGACTCCTACCATAGAAGAATATGCTCAAATCTTGAGTTTCCCTCGTAGCCCTCACAAAGTTTACTTCAGGGAGAAAATTGAGAATACAGTTCAAGAGGTCATTAAGCTTCTACATTTGGATTCAATGGGCCAATATATGACTTTTTCTAGAGATTTAAAATGGAAAGTGATCAAGAACAAGCTGAAAGCCGATAAAGATAAAAGGAGACTTCGGGAAGAGGGACACCGGTTAATAGCCTTTGTTATTTTCGGTTTGATTTTATTTTCTTCGAAAGCTGTAGGGATAATTAGCATAGAAGCAACTAGTGCTTTTGGTGAATATGAACAAGAAAAAAGCAACCCTGCTTCAGCAATACTACCCGAGACTTTCCTGTCTTTGAATCACTGTAGGTCACATGGTTAAGGAGCAATGCGGTGTTGTATCTCTTTGTTGTTCATATGGATCGTTAGTCATCTAGAAACCCCAAAGAAGTTTTTAATAATTTTTGGTGGTTTAATATGAGGCCTCTTAGTTTGGTTTTAAACGAAGAATGGAAAAGCCTAGATGAGAGGGCTTGAGTGGACAAATACCAAGCGATTTCTGAAAGCAAATTTAGATGGAAAGCCCCATAGATAAGCAAATATCAAGACAAGATGGCGACACTAGAGGCCAGGATCAGAGCCATGGAAAGAATAGACTTATATGACCCAGTGAGAGCGATAGAAATGTGTTTAGTTCCAAATGTCGTGGTCCCAAAGAAATTGTGTCCCAAACTTCATTAAATATGCAGGAACACAATGTCCTGTCACTCATTTGAAGTCATATTGCAATAAGATGACTGAAGTAGTGCATGATGAAAAACTACTTGTGCATTTTTTCCAAGATAGTCTGTATGCCCAACTCTGAGTTGGTATATGAGGCTCGACAACACAAAGATTCGTAGTTGGAAAGAATTAATTGATGCTTTTGTTAAATATTATAAGTACAACATGGACATCACCTGTAATAGGACTAGCTTGTGCACTCTCCTCTTCTAGATAGAGAAATGGTTACTCTGTTCGCCAACACGCTCAAGGCACCCTTTTATGATCATGTGATGGGCAATTCAACTCAGCAATTTACTGACGCTGTAGCTGTAGCAGAACGAATAGAGCAAGGAATTAAGAATGGAAGAATCTTAGTGTCTACAGAAAAAAGAGGTTTCGTTGAAAAAAAAAGAAAAATGGATCACATTGAGACTAATTATAGAAGAAGGGATACCAAGTTACAAAAACATAGTACTTCATCATCTAAAATCTCCAATATCAACTTCAAACCTCCATATTTTACCAAGAGGTCTAGGAATGAAGTCGAGAATACTTTGAAAAACCAAACCGATGGTTTTCCAAAAATAAATTGTCCTAGAGTCCAAGAGCAGTTACCCCCGCTACCTCTATCTTTGGATGAAATATATTAGAAGTTGTTACGTATTGGGTTAATAGCCTCAGTACCCTTGATACCCCTGCAACCACCTTACCTTAATTGGTATAGGCTAGATCTCACATGTGAGTATCACGCAGGAATTGCAGGGCACGACATCCATACATGTAATGCATTCAAAAGAAAACTCCTGCAGTTGCAAAAAACTAGATGAATGACATTTGAAGATCCCCCAAATATAAGCACCAACCCGTTACCAAGCCATGCTTCAGGTAGCGGATCAGTGAACATGTTGGATGATGAACATCCAAAGAAACTAAAGGTGCCAATAGAAAGGATTTATCAGATGTTGACTGAAGCAGGACACAGTGGCATAAAATGTTGCCAACATTTTGATCAAAAGAATCACTTTGTTAGCCAGTGTTCAGACTTCTATAAAAATGTAATGCAACTGATGAATACAGGTTTACTTCGAATTGAGACGATGACAAAAGACAAGATCTTGTGGGGCGAATACAGGCTTCAAATTATGTGTATTTGACATCGCATGTCCCATGACATCTAAATTAATGTCTTGGGGTACGTGAGGCCTCGTTCAACACTTTTTGCAAACCTTCCGATGAGATTCGAGTTTAAAACAAGTGAAAGTAATGATATTTTAGCAGTTGTTCTTTTAAGTCGTTTCTACAATATCATATTCGCTATGCTTCATTAACTTTAAGAACTCATTGGTTTCCTCTTCCGTCACCGGTTTATTGGTCTCTTCGGACACATCAATCACTTCTTTCCCTTTCATTTTCCTTAACTCCTTTGGAGTAAAGCATCCGCCACTCCGAGTCAAACCTCCAATCTCCGATGAAATGACAAATAGTTGTTTTACACCTTGAGATGAATTCCCATAGTTGTAAGGGATGACATTATAGTCTTCTTTAGGTGTAATGCGAGGCTTGGTCAATATTAGTTTAGGAAGCCTCGTGGAGTGATTTGGACTCTGCAAACTTCTTGATTTAACATTTCGTCCCGACTATCTCGTCTTTTGTCATCATCTCAATTCAAGTAAACTCTGTATTCATCGGTTGCATTACATTTTATAGAAGCCTGGATACTCGGCTAACAAAGTGATTCTTTTGATCAAAATGCTGGCAACACTTTATGCCTTTGTGTCCTGCTTGGTTAACATCTGATAAATCCTTTTTATTGGCACCTTTAGTTTCTTTGGATGTTCAGACATCCAACATGTTCACCGATCCACTACCGAAACATGACTTGGTTGTTGGTTGGTGCTTATATTTGGGGGATCTTCAAATGTCATTCATCTAGTTTTTTGCAACTGCAGGAGTTTTCTTTTGAATGCATTACATGTATGGATGTCGTGCCCTGCAATTCCTGCGTGATACTCACATGTGAGATCTAGCCTATACCAATTAAGGTAAGGTGGTTGCAGGGGTATCAAGGGTACTGAGGCTATTAACCCAATACGTAACAACTTCTAATATATTTCATCCAAAGGTAGAGGTAGCGGGGGTAACTGTTCTTGGACTCTAGGACGATTTCTTTTTGAAAAACCGTCGGTTTGGTTTTTCGAAGTATTCTCGACTTCATTCCCAGACCTCTTGGTAAGATATGGAGGTTTGAAGTTGATATTGGCGATTTGAGATGATGAAGTACTATGTTTTTGTAACTGAGTATCCCTTCTTCTATAATTAGTCTCAATGTGATCCATTTTTCTTTTTTTTTCAACGAAACCTCTTTTTCGTGAGACACAGAGATTCTTCCATTGTTAATTCCTTGCTCTATTCGTTCCGCTACACTACTGACGTCGAGTAAATTGCTTGAGTTGAACTGCCCATCACATGCTCATAAAAGGTGCCTTGAGCGTGTTGGCGAACAGAGTAACCATTTCTCTATCTAGAAGAGGAGAGTGCACTTGAGCGACTAAATCTCTCCATCTCCGGGCATATTCTCTCATGCTCTCCCTTTCAGCCTTCTCTAAACTCGACAAGCTAGTCCTATCGTGGGTGATGTCCATGTTGTACTTGTATTGTTTAACAAAAGCATCCACTAATTCTTTCCAACTATGAATCTTGTGTTGTCGAGCCTCATATACCACCTCAGAGCTGGGCCATTCAGACTATCTTGGAAAAAATGCATAAGTAGTTTTTCATCATGCACTACTTCAGCCATCTTATTGCAGTATTACTTCAAATGAGTGACAGGACATTGTGTTCCTGTAAACTTAATGAAATTTGGGACACAAAATTTCTTTGGGACCACGACATTTGGTCAAGGAGTCATTATTTCGTTCTAGCATCAACACGATCTTCTTGAGCTGTCGGGTGTGCTCTTTATCCTTTCGTAGCTCTGCATCAAACCTTATTGTTTCAGAGTTCAATTGAGTTTCAAATTCGGTGATGTGTTCTTGCCATTCATTGCACTGCTCTTGTACCACTTTTAATTCTTCTTCTCTAGTTTCTAGTTCTACTTGCAAGGTAGAAATATGGTCTCTTAAGTTATTGGCCAAGGTCAAATATTTCTCCATGTCAGACTCGGTTGCCCTTTATGCTTTCAACTCATTTTCCGCCTGAGCTTTGTACTGGACTTTCAACTCTTTTTCTTCTTCTATGATAAGGCCAGTTACTCTTCCTTTTTCTTTCTCGGTTTCCCGTTTATCCTTATAATGATCTCTTTCTTTCATCATTGAGGCTAACAATTCTTTATCTGCATGTTTTTTTATCTTCAAATGTTTGTTTCAAAGTGACCAATTCTCTTTTCATCATTTCATATTTATTTATTTAGTCATCTTGTTGAAAACCTAACTCCTCTAACTGATTTTTTCCTCGGATCAGTTGACTAATCTGCTCTTCTTTTCCTTGCAGTTGACGGTCCAAAGAGAGCCTCATCTGTTCTTCTTCTAATAGTTGTTCCTCGAGGAACTTCTTATTGCTTTTGCTATTACTAAACTCAATCCTTAGCCTATCCAAATCCTCTCGTAATTCTCCTTCGTCAATCTTCCTTCTTTTAATTCCAGTGGGGATGGTTTCCTTTACTTGTACCAAGCTTTGCCTTGCAACATCCTGAGGCGTCTTATGACTCCTCCAAGCCAAGTAATTGGTACTGACAGAAATTTTCTGGGGGTGGGGATCTACGTTAACTGAACCGGGATGTCCCTAGTCTTTTTTAATTATCTGAAATTCAGCCATTGAATTGACTTCTTTGAAGGAACCTGTATACTCAGCTAATCCTTTAGTTCTTAGCGTATATTGCGTTTCTTCAAACTGTATGGTTACTAGAGAGGGACAATAGCTAATATATCCGGTTAAGCCAATTAACGAGAAACATGCTTTATCACCGCAACTCATCAACTAAGCTGACTTTCCTATCCAAGGGGATTTCCATCTGAATTTTCTTTCAGGAATCGCTTGGTATTTGTCCACCCAGGCCCTCTCATCTAGGCCTTTCCATTCTTCGTTTAAAACCAAACTAAGAGGCCTCATATTAAACCACCAAAAATTATTAAAAACTTCTTTGGGGTTTCTAGATGACTAACGATCCATATGAACAACAAAGGGATACAACACCGCATTGCTCCTTTACCATGTGACCTACATTGCTTCAAAGACAGGAAAGTCTGGGCTAGTATTGCTGAAGCAGGGTTGCTTCTTTTGTTGTTCATATTCAACAAAAGCACTAGCTGCTTCTATGCTAATTATCTCTACAACTTCCGAAGGAAATAAAATCAAACCGAAAATAGCAAAGGCTATTAACCAGTGTCCCTCTTCCCGAAGTCTCCTTTTATCTTTATCGGCTTTCAGCTTGTTCTTGATCACTTTCCATTTGAAATCTCTAGAAGAAGTCATATATTGGCCCATTGAATCCAAATGTAGAAGCTTAATGACCTCTTGAACTGTATTCTCAATTTTCTCCCTGAAGTAAACTTTGTGAGGGCTAGGAGGGAAACTCAAGATTTGAGCATATTCTTCTATGGTAGGAGTCATGTCAACGTTCCCAAAAGTGAAGCACCGGTAATTAGGATCCCAAAAGTGTGTTAGAGCTTTGATGGGTGATGTTTGGATCGAAATTTTCAAAAGATGAATAATTCTTCTATATCTTTCTTCAAACAATGTTTCATCTACAAATCCCAGGAGGGCAAAAGCCTTTTTATATTCTCTATAGAGCAATGAATCTTGGTCACATGTGGCAACTCACTACTCCTTGGACAATCTCTCCCAGTCAATTGCATCATTTCAGATCTTTCCCCATATTCCAAAAAGGTCAAGGAAGCCATGGTCTTGGTTTGGTAATTTCTATGGAAAAGTTAAAATGACATGAATGATTAGAGTTTATACCTAACTTATCACATGAAGGGTAGGTCTTCTAACTGGTCTCAAAGGGTCTATGAACTGCCCAGTGACCACCTCACGTTAAGGTATTATAGGGGTTTACAAGAAATGGTTGGGACACAGTGTAACCGCCATTAACAAGTAAACACTCAATTCATAGTTGGATGTTTCACGAATCTGAACCCCGACCAAAAGTAATGGGGCAGACCGTTACTCCCCTCCTAACTTAAAATTGGGTTTACTCTAGAAATTAAATTGCATGATTTAATTTTAATTTTATGATATGCATGAGCTGAAAGTAAAATGCATGCTAAAACAATAAAAATACGTGTGAAAACAGAAAATACGTTAAAAATAAATTGAGAGACAAACAATCAAACAAACAAAACTCAGTGAAAGAATCTAGGGTAAGGAGACTTATTGTTCAAGGGGAAGACGCATCACCCCCAGTGCACCCTACCTAAGGCAAACTGTATTATTGTTTGATTGTTTTTTTTCTAAATTATTTTTTATTGGTCTTTTCTAAGGTTCGACGTAGATTTCTCTCCGTGAAAGAATCTCTACCTCGTTAAATGTTAAAAGACTAACTAAAAATGAATTTTTGCAGTGCATTTTGAAAATCTTATTTTTAATTATTCACAAGCGTAGATTACAGTATAATTTTACACCGTGATAGATAAGACAAAATAATTGTTAAATTATTTTGTCCGAATGCCAACGGATAATCATAAACTGGTTATGATATCCAAATTTTCGCTTTAAAAATATGGAAAAACATGCAACATATTTTTTATGAAAAATACAATGAGAAATTTTTTGGAATTTGGCCGTATGCACGAAAACACATTTTTTGTTTTATTTCTTTTTTGTTTTTTAAAATACTATTTTATGTTTCTTTTTGTTTTATTATTTTTTTATGCAACTCACACACCCATTCTCTTTTTTCATTATTTTTTTTTGTTACATTGTACATATTACACTATATAACATTTACAAAAATAAATGAAAATAACAATACTCTAAACACAAATACAGCATCCAAAAATCACAAAAAAATAAAATAAAAATAAAACACATCTGAAGCACTACTGACAGCCGGAGCCATGCAGGGCAGTGGTGGCGCGTCGTCCCACGCGCCCCCATCACTGGTGGCGCGTGGAACTACGCGCCCCCGCAGATTGAGAAGCTGGACGGGGGGCCTGAACAGTTTTGCCTTGTCTCTTCCTCCTCTCACCGGAGATGGCGCTAATGGAGACGTGCAAACACAGAAAAAACACAAACAAACACACAAAAGGCAACTGGGTTTTCCTCCTCTGGATTTCGGATCTACTCTTCCTCTTCTCAGCCCGTTCTTCTTCGATTCTCCTCTTCTCTTTCTCGCCAGCAAGATGTCTAGTTTGTGAGTAAGGAGTTTGCTTTTTTGTAGTTTCATGTGCGAGCTTTGTAGTTGCTAATATAATAGCCATTAAAAATTTACATGGTCATTAATTTTAGGATCTATGAGATTAGTTAAGGTATATTCAAGCTACCATACAATCATACAATGAATTATGAGAGTAGAAGATATGATTTCTTTACAGGATTGTTCTCTAAGGGTTTCAGGTCCAAGATTTTATTTAAAATACAATATACATCAACTAAGATTCAAATGTTCATTTGCACGCAAGAAATATGCCGGCGGCATAAAGTGCTTTTAGAAAAGCATTGTAATTCCAGCCCATTTATCAAAATTGAAACATTTTTTAAACGCAACTATGCATTGCTTTTAAAAATTCTTATAAAAAAATTTATTTTTATTTTTTAAAAAAATAATATTTGAAGTATTTTAGATCGGTGTTAATATTAAAAATAATTTATAGAAATTAAGAAAAAAAATTATTTTTAGAATTTCTAAACAAAAACAACTTTCAAAAAACAGTAAATTAAAATCTTATTTCAATAATTTTGGTCAAAGCCAGCAATACGTTTAATCTTCTTTCTTCAACAAGGATTAAGATACGAGCACCATAGTTAATAGAACATTGGAAACCAGGAAGAAACTCTTCATCATTCGTCGATGGTCTGGCTTCTTTCAGCTACATGCTTCGCCTCTTCTCTCGAGGCATTTTCACAATTCTCCCCCTTTGTCGGCAAGGTCGTATTTCTCATCTCACAGAGGAGTACGCAATGAACTCTCTGGAAGTAAATTGAAAAGGCTGATGCGGGAAAGGGTTCCTGAATTGAGCATTTGAAAAAACGAAAAAAGGATTTTCAATCAGAATACTCGTAATCAGAAAGTGGTGAACAAAGGATAGTTCACAGGCAAGTAGAAGACGCACGGTCGAGGTCCATAAACTTTGATCTGGCGTACATGGGTATCCCTTCCATTAAGATGATTCGATAGCACAGCAATTTGCAACATAAATGTGTTAACAAATGTTTCCCTGCCAAAGATACAGTTCCAGGATTAGGAAATCAAATTGCTCATAATGATCTAGATTGACACAGTCCTATAGGACTTCTATTTCAAAATTAAAGTCACTGCTGAGCCACCTATGGTTCTGACTTCAGAATACTAAAAATTCTGCATCATATAGAACTGATGTAATTGAACTGAAACTCAGATCATTATTAACTTGAAAACAATTGTATGATGACACATAGTAGCCGCTTACTTGAAAAAACAGAAACTTGATATAACAAAACACATTTTCATGTCGCATGCGGTTCTTGACTTAGGATGATAGGAACATTTCAACTACTCAACACCATCATTAAGATTTGCCCTCTGTTGAATTGAACCCATAACCCCATTTTGGACAAGCCTGGAAATATTTCCAACTCAGTTGTACTTCAACATGCCTCAGAACACTTGATGACTTGACATTAAGAAGATGAACCAGTAACTAAAAGTTGATAGAAAATGGTAGTAAGAATTTCATCCTCTGCCTTCCATCTCCGATAAAGGAAAGGAATCTTTGATTCTCGATTTCTAGTGCTGATAACTACCGACAAATATCAGTGATCATGATCAACACAGCAGGTAAAACAAGTAATTATCTTTATATTTCTCGATGATAAACTTAATTTAGTAGCAGCCATCTAAGTTTCTGATATTCAGAAGAACTAGATTTGGACAAGAACAAAACCAAATGATGACAGACTTGGATAATGCCTCTTATGCATCACTAAGTAAAGAGAATTAATAAAAAAAGCACATAGGCATAAATATAATGGCAGAACTTACTAATTACCTAGGGTCATTTCCAGATAAGGACAGATAAACCCACCCAGTTGGCTTCACAAGTTCCATAGTCTTAATCTCCTAAAACAAAATTTATACCAAAACCAAAATGAGCCGCCACAAATATGATTTTCAATTACAAACAAAGTACAGAATACAACAAAATACCTTCAAATTATGAAACCCATCACCAGCACGAATCGAAATCTTACTAGGTGTATAACTCTCATCCAGCTTAAAATCAAATAAAGAACAACTAACTTGAAAAACACAAAATTCCCAAGAATTAATCCTAACACATAAAAACCCAATCAACCAAAATCATAAAAAAGGAAGAGAGAGAGTGGAATTAACAGGAGTTGCATACTTGCAGCTTCACTTTCTTCTGAAATTGAATACTAACCAAATGTGGTTGTGCTCCATCAGACCTAAAAACAAACAGATGAAAAAGATTCAAACTTTATATTCCATTCAATTAAAAATAGATACTCAAACTTTCATTTCTTCTTTCAATAAAGATTCAAACTTTATCAAGTAAACGGAGAGACAAAAGGGTGTGTTCGTTAACTGCCAATAAGTGTCTAGATTGTCATCTCTAAGAGAAGAGACCCCATTTCCAGGTTTGCAAGAACTAACACTCCAAGCAGCTTTTATTCCCATTTCTCTATGATCATCTTCAATTACCAATTGCTTGTTTCCTCCTGTGATCTTCCTTTCTTCTTCTCCTTCCGATGATTCAGTTGCCATTCTTTGTTAACCAGTAGGCAATGTAGCTTACAAATTTTCAATCTTTATTCAATTTTGATAAAATAATAATAATAATTTTGAGTGAAGTTACCGTAAGTAAGCACTGTATGAAAAGTGAACTATATGCCAAACCAGAATTTGAAAACTTGCTTTTGGCGAAAACCAGAAGCTGGAAGAGTTTTAAAATTGCTAGATGGCTTGTCGCTTGATTTTATAGACGACTTGACGTTGCTATCAAGTAACTGGTGTTGCTAAACGACTTACCGTCGTCGTTTATAGGCATGTAGCTTTTGGTCATCCAGAAAATATAGAAATGCTCTAAAATATTTCCAGATGTGAATGGTCTGTTTAGGATTGAATTACAAAATAACTTGTTATTCGCGTATTGCAAAATACCTGGATGGTCCGTTAAGGCTACTAAAATTAATAAAACCAAATAAATTTATGCAAATGACTCTAAAAGGGGTGGAGAATATACTGAGAAATTTTTCTGTCAATGGAAAGGTTGAAATCAAGAAAACAATTTACCTAGAATAAAAATGTATTAACATATATAAATATAAAATTACCTTGCCATATATAACTCTCTAGATTTAGCTTATCATATATAGTTTGCTAGAATTGTTCTTTGTAATTACTATGTACAAGGCACCTTTTTTCTATATAATGAAAGAATAGTCTTAATGTGAGGCAATTCAAACCAAACCATTATGTTATGGTATCATGGTTTTCTCATAGAATTTCTAAGTTTAGCTTTCTCGGTCATGGCTTTACGGGAAGTCAAATAATATTTGTGTTAGATTTATTAGAAAAAATATGTTGCTTTGGCATTTTAGTTGAAGACTAGCGATATGCCCGAAGCGATGCGCTGGGTTTTTATATCTATATAGTGTTGAAATTCACGGATTAAGGCAACTATGCACCTAAAGGTGGAATTGGTGCAAATACAATAAATAATGCAATCTTAAAATTAATTACTTTAAAGTAAAGAGATAAGGGAGAGAGATTGCTAACTCGGGTTTTTAACGTGGTTCGGCAAGCCTACGTCCACGACTCAAGTACCAACCCGTACTTGAGTATTGTACTCTCTTACTAAACCAAGTAACAAGATTACAATTTCCGCTTGATGAATCCACACCAAGACTTTACACCACTTGAAGATATGCCCTCTTCAAGATTTTCCCTTTCCACTTGAAGATGTCCCCTCTTCAAGATTTTTCCTTGGTGATGTTCCCTCACCAATATCAAGAGTTTTATACTCAACTCTCAAGAGTTTCACAATGGTTGTTTTTGTAAAACAACAATACACTCTTAATAGTGTGGATATTACAAATGAAGATCTATGATCTCTTTCTCTCACTTAATAGCACTTAGGATATTTGAAGGTGTTTAAGTGTAGTGAGAATGAGAAATACTCTTTGTGTTAAGATATGAAGATTTAAACACAAATATGAGTATTAATGAGGATTGATGATATGAAGGTGTTTATGCACTTCTAATTGCCTCAATATAAGATATGAAAGTTATGTCAATTTTGTTTTGCAATTAAGAGGCCTATTTATAAGTTTCAAAGAGAAACTAGCCGTTTATAGCCGTTAGAAACTAGCCGTTTATAGCCGTTTGAAACTAGCCGTTTATAGCCGTTTGAGTGCAACTGTCATATCAAGCGGTCGACCGGTTCACAACGGACAAAACCAAGCGGTCGACCGGTTCACAACGGATAAAACAATTTGTCTTCCAAGCGGTCGACCGGTTCACAACGGATACCTCAAGCGGTCGACCGGTTCATGCAGAAATCTATTTTGACAAATTATCTTTTCTGAATTTCTTGAACCGATTGATTATGACTTAAACCTTTTAATCATCAAATCCTTTTAATGCATGCAATGTGAAGTGTGTGAGTTCATTTTAATTTGTGCTATCAAGATAGAAATTGAGATTTACACAAAGCACTAAAATGAGCACTTATTCTAAGTCTTCACTTGCTTGCATTATGGACTTCTTGGAGTGACTTCTTCGTGTACTCCATTATGCTTGTTGATGTATTCTTTGTATAATACCTGTTTATAGCTTAATCTCATCCAAGCATATTATTAGTCCATTTTCTTTTTATTGTTATCATCAAAATATATAAAGCATACAAAGTATGATATTATATGTCAACAATCTCCCCTTTTTGATGATGACAATAAACAAAGTATGACAAAAACATTATATCAAAATATTTTTAGAATAATAATCAAAAGGTCATATATATATATATATATATATAAAGGTATTGATATTAAATAAATATCAAAATATATAATTAGTCTCAAAGGTCAGAATTATTTCGAGATGAGAGAGAATTGAAAAAACTTGAAGAATTGAATCTATTTTTACCAGATCGACAATTTCTCTCTCAACTGTTATTGACCTATTAGCTTATAAGAGCAAGTCTAACTGGTGTGCCATCTTAAGAGGCAAACATAAAAAAAAATAGCATATTTGTTCAATTTTCTTCACTCGAACGGGAAGCTATTTTGATAGCAAAATAGCTTTCCCTTACTTGAGTTGCTATTTGTAGCTATTCAAATGCAAAACCAATAATGTCTGTGCTACTATTTTAATATGTACCTTAACCATACGTATTAAGGTTGTTTTATGCTCTTGCGGGTTTCCTTTAAGAGATTGTCCGGAAGATATACCACTTGATTTGCCCTATAATTGGTGGATTCGGTTTCTTATTTTTGCTTCCTCTTTTGGGCACCACCATTTGAAGTCGGGTTGATCCTAGAAGTCGAAGTAGAGATGATGAAGGTGTTTAAGAAGTCGATGAGGACCCATCCGATGCATGGGCGATGAAATTTTCTCGCTGAGAGCGACCGAGAGAGAAATGATTTGAAGTTTTTAGCAAGGAGAAAGGCACATGTGAGTTAGATTATTTTAGTTATTTTTAGAATAGAAAATGGTGAGAGCGAGTGAGAGAGAGATGAAGCGATCGTTCTTTGGTTTTTTATGAAGAGATGATATTTTTATTTTAAATAGGGAGAGTTAGGCAAGCAAAGGGAAAAAGGAAAAACCGAAGAAAAACTATTTCAATCATAAACAATATTATATGAACAATAT
>CM063592.1:6456729-6479856 GCA_032356905.1 Salix exigua
TAATGGACTCCGTTTTACATTCTGGCTTTTTCTGAATTCCGTGTATTTCCTTTTGGTTAGCAAAACTTGACCGGTGCTTGATCGGCAACTGGGACCTAGAGGTTCGAGATGTGGTGAGGGCCTACTTGGATTTCATAGCCCGACTGGATTTCCGTTCTGTACCCGGGAGAGTTTATGATTCAATCCCTTTTGCTAGTGATGGTCTCCAAAGTCCAAAGCATTGCATGCTTAGTTTCGTGGGACTCGTGAAGATTTTGATGTAAAAGGAAAACAGAATATTGCTCTCGGGCAATTTAGTATTGAATCGTATTAAAACATTGACTGGTATGGTGTACCATTTATTTGCAGAGTATGTTAACGGTATAGTTATCATTTAGTACTAATACACTTAGTTTAATTATACAAGTAGTATGGGCAAATTATATATATTCTTGAAGTTATAGGTAGATATGGGCAATAGCTTAATAATATATCTTCAACACTCCCCCTCAAGCTGGATCAAGGGGGTTGATGGATCCAAGCTTGCAAAGAAGCCTATTAAACTGGGAAGTCGGCACGGCTTTGGTAAACACATCGGCAAGTTGGTCAGCGGTCTGCACATAATGAGTAGTGATATTGTTGGATTGAACTTGCTGACGAATAAAATGACAGTCAACTTCGATGTGTTTGGTCCTTTCATGAAACACAGGGTTCTTGGCAATATGCATGGCAGCTTGATTGTCGCAAAACAAACTCATTGGAGAGACTGATGCACATCCCATATCTGTAAGAAGACTCCGAAGCCACACAAGTTCACATGCTGCTGCAGCCATAACACGATATTCGGCTTCGGCACTAGATCGAGCCACAACATGTTGTTTCTTGCTTTTCCAGGACACGAGATTACCTCCAACAAAAATACAAAATCCGGTAGTCGAGCGCCGGTCAAGGTGATTTCCGACCCAATCAGAATCGGTTTATCCCATGAGATTAGTATGGTTGTTTCTGGTCATAACAATCCCGCGACCAATAGTGCCTTTTAGGTATCTCAAAATTCGCTTGACCATGCTGAAGTGATGAACGGTTGGAGAATGCATAAATTGGTGACCGGACTAATCAGCATAGGTAATATCCGGACGAGTAATCGCCGATAAATAAGCTTCCCACAAGTCGTTGATAATATTTAGGTGATGCAAAAGTCGTTCCTGTAAGAGATAATTTTAGTTTGCTATCAACAGTAGTAGGAGAAGGTTTAGTTGAAAGCATACCGCATCTTAAAGAACATCAAGAGTGTATTTCCGTTGATTAAGAAAAAGTCCTTTCTTGGATGAGGCCATTTCAATCCCAAGAAAGTATTTTAAGGCACCTAGATCTTTAATAGGAAATAATTATTGAAGAGTTTTTTCAATTTTTCAATCCCAAGAAAATATTATTGCCGGATATAATTAAATCATCAACATAAATTAAAACCATCAATTTATCATCATTTTGGGACCTGGACATAAAGAGATGAATCAGCAGAGCTTTTGCTAAATCCTAATGTGGCAAGAGCACCACTAAGCTTCGCATGCCATGCACGGGACTTTGCTTCAACCCATAGATAGACTTATGAAGTTTACTTACTGGATTAGGGGTGGTACTTAACGGATGGCTAGGAGGAAGCTTCATAAATACTTCTTTTCCAGATCGCGTGTAAAAATGCATTTTTATGTCCATTTGAGACAAAAACCATCCATTATTGACAGAGACGGATAAAAGAACTCTTACAGATGGTCATTTTTGCGATCGAGGCAGACGTCTCCTTGTAATCAACACCGAATTCTTGAGTATAACCTTGAGCCACCAGACGCGCCTTGTGCCGATTAATAGACCCATCGAGTTGAATTTGGTTTTGTATATCCATCGGTTCATCGACGACATGTTTACCTTTGGAAGAGGAATTAGACTCCAAGTGTTGTTATCGACCAAGGCGGTCAATTCCTCCTCCATGACTTTTCCCACACCCGTTGAGATTGAGCTTCAGTAAATTTCTAGGCTCATGATCGATGGATATAGCTGACAAAAAAGCAGAGTGCGAGGGTGAGAGTTTTGAGTAATCCAAATAATTTGAGACAGGATACCTGACTGTATAAGCCACATAGTCTTGAAATTTGGAAGGGCACTGGCGCTGTCGAGAGGGATTGCGTCTTGGAGCTGGCGCCTCTTCTGATAAAATTGGAGACACAAATGCAGTTGGTATGATCGCGGATGACGGTTCGTCAATCGGGATAATCTCATTTGGAGTATTTGGACTAGTCACGTCTTGGCTGCAGATTTCTGCTCGAGGAAGAGGTATTAGATCCTCCAAGAACTCCCCCTGATTGGGAGTGTTGAAATAAGGGCTGGTTTCGATAAATCAAACATCCCTGCTGACATAAAGCTTTTGACGCACGGAGTCATAACATTTGTATCCTTTTTTTGGTGTGAGAATACCCTAGGAAAATACATTTGGAGGCTCGAGGGTCAAGTTTGTCACGTTGATTGGGATGCAGGTGAACAAAGCATTGGCACCCAAAGATCTTTAAGTGCGAAATATTAGGAGGTTTACCCTGCAAAATTTCAAGAGGACACTGAAAATCCAGTACTTGACTGGGTAAGCGGTTAATAATATAGGTAGCAGTAAGAATTCCATAGGACCAGAATTTTTTTGGAACATTCATTTGAAGCATTATAGCTCTAGTTTTTTCTAGTAAATCTCGATTTTTACGTTCAGCAACTCCATTTTGTTGAGGAGTATTAACACAACTAGTTTGATGAATTATGCCATTAGAGATTAAATAATTTTCCATATCATGGGATGTAAATTCAGATCCGTTGTCAGATCGGAATATTTTAATGTGTGTGGAAAATTAAGTAAAAACTAGTCTGTGAAAGTCTTTAAAACAATTAAAAACCTCATTTTTTGCTTTTAGTAAATAAATCCAGGTGACTCTTGAAAAATCATCAATAAAAGTGACAAAATATTTGAAACCATCAATTGACATTGAAAAGGGTCCCCATACATCTGAATGAATCAGTTCAAAAACTTGAGACACTTTCGACACAGATAATTTAAAAGGAAGTCTACTTGATTTGGAAAAATGACACGTATCACAATCATAATTTCTCTTGGACAGATTAGGTTGTATTTTTGAGATGACGTAGTCGGAAGCATGAGCCAGACGAAAGTGCCACAATTGATGATCATTGACCGGAGAATAAATAGCTTGTAGTCCTTTCGGAACTTCAGAATCACAGAAAAAATAAAGACCATTCAAATAAAATCCTTCACCAATCTTCTGTTTGGTGTAATGGTCCTGAAAAACCACCTTAAACGGAGTAAATATAACATCACAATTGAGGGAAGTAGTTAACCGATGAACAGATAATAACTGGAATGGAAATGACGGAACATAAAAAATATCAGAATTAATAATTTTTGACACAATTTTAATTTTTCCCTTACCTTTCACTGTTGCAGTAGATCTATTAGCAACAGAAACAAATGATGATATCGGAAAGGGGATAAAATCATGGATTTTATTTAATTTATTTGTCATGTGATCACTCGCACCCGAATCTACTACCCATATATTATGTAATTTACTTAATTCAAAAGCAGTCATAAGAGCTATGTACATACCTTGGAATTTTTCAGCATAGTCATGGGTCAACCCGGTTGACTCACTGGTCAACCCAACTGCTGCCTCTCGGTCAACCCGATCGAGCCATTTTCCCTGGTCAACCCGAGATGGCTTAAAAGCGCTACGGCATCGCCTGATTCGCCATTTTCACCCGAACTCCTTTCTCCTCCATTTACGCCACAATTTTGTTTTCCATGGAGAAAGCTCGCAAACTCAGCTTAGTAAACTCATTGGACTAGAGGAATTCGAGTCATGCGTAGCCACATGAGCCCTAGATCTTAGGAATTTCTTTGGGTTTTCTTTGGGAAATTGCTCCGATTACCCAAATTTTGGGTTTCAATTCGAGGTGAAGGATCCAACAACGATCCATTTGGTGTCCCACAGAGTGACAATAAGTGCATTTTAGGCTCGATCGATTACCTTTGAAGGGTTGTTTGTCTGCAAATTTAGGGGTGCCCTGTTCATGGGTTTTCTGGGCAACGAACGCACGGGTTTCAGCAATTTTGGATGGATTTTCTCGGGTCATCACCTTCCTTCTGATTTCTTCTCTTTGGATTGTGGCACAGACACTGTTCAATGGGAGAAGCTCGTCGTTCATCAAAATATGGCTGCGAAGGTCTTCATAGTCTGAACCTAGGCTAGCCAGTAGCTGGAAGATTTGATCTTCCTCCTTGCGACTGCGAAGAACGAGTGGGTCCACTGAGTGTGGACGGTAAACATCCAATTCGTTCCACGTAACCTTGAATCTTCTCAACAAGTTGACGAAAGGCTGCCCATTTTGGTGAAGACCAGCAATTTCTTGTTGGATTTGAAAAATTCGAGCTGAATTGTTTTGGCTGCCATACATGTCCTTCACTGCCTCCCACAACTCCTATGAAGATTGATAATAGCTGAACATCTCAGCAAGGTGGCGTTCCATGGAGTTCAACAGCCAAGACATTACCATTTGGTCTTTGGCTAACCAACTGTCAAAGTCCGAAGAGCTGCCATCGGGAGCACCTTCTTTCCCGTTGATAAATCCCAACCGAGACCTGCCTCCAAGGGCAATGGTCACTGCTCTTGACTAAGGTAAGTAGTTGAATTCATTGAGTAACACTGTGGTTAGCTTTTGTGAAGGATTGACATCACTGTCAATGTGTGAATGAGGAATGATTTTATGAGAATTATCCCCAGATTCTTGACAGTCCATGTCTGTCAATTTGAGAATCGATAGAAAGAAAAAAAAATGGGTGTTAAGGAGCTGAATCACAGCTCTGATACCACGAAGAATTTGATGTAAAAGGAAAGCAGAATATTGCTCTCGGGCAATTTAGTATTGAATCGTATTAAAACATTGACTGGTATGGTGTGCCATTTATGTGCGAGTATGTTAACGATATAGTTACCGCTTAGTACTAATACACTTAGTTTAATTATACAAGCGAGTATGAGCAAATTATATATATTCTTGTAGTTATGGACGATTATGGGTATATATGGGCAATATGCTTAATAATATATCTTCAACAGATTGTTAACCCATGAAAACATAAATGCACATATAAAAATCAATTTGACACTAAAAAATGGCATCGTAAAAATTATAAAAAATCATTTTATAATTACAGTTTTAAGAGATAGTGCTTATCTGGTGTCGCCAGACGTGACGGGGGTATTGCATATATTTATAATTGTAGTTTTTAGAGTTGCCATCTAGTAGAAAACTTGCTGGTTTGAGTTTGTGAGAGTCTAATATGATTTAGTGCGGAAGAAAAGGATTATCATACTAGTATACTTTGTCTGAGATTTTTTTTTATTATTTAATTGTTTTTCTACATTAGATTTCTACATGTCAGGTTTTTTTTAAGGTTAGAAATATCTCTATTTATGAGAGTATGTACCTTTAATATCATATGAATATGAATATTAACACTCAGATTGTTGTACTTTTGAGTTTTGATATCTAAAACAATGTTATTGATACCGTTTCGGCCAAAATGTTTCGTTCCATGTGAAAAAAACAAAACAAAACGACGTCGTTTTTGTTTCGTTTTAAATATCGGTCGGTATCGGAAATACCGGCCAAAACACCCCGGAATTACTCCAGGTGTGCTGTTTCGACCATTTGGAAATTTTTCCCGCGCGCCTCTCCCTCTAGTGAAAAGTGAAAACAAAAGTTGATATGATGTGATATGATTGATGACGAGAAGAAAAAAAGGATTTTTGAAAAGATTGTATATATATATATATATATATGGTTAAAATTGTATTTTAACCATAATACATGGAAAGGATGTGGAAAAAATTGTATTTTTAAAATTGTATTTTAAGTCAGATTTGAGATTTGGTTATCACTAGATCATAATACATGGAAATTATATGGAAAAAAGTGTTCTTCACATTCTTTTTTATGATTAATAAACCTAGAACTGATTGTTGAAGAAGAAGAGGTTCCAAATAGTTGAAGATAATGCAACTACACCATCCTTCCTTCTAAAGATAGAGATGACTATGGTTCTGTGAAGGTTGTGAAGAATGGGGGAGAGCTGTGGCCATGGCACTAGTGATCCTATTTTTTTCAAAAAATGGAGGCATTTTCTAATTAATTTCTTGAATTTTGAATAGATTCTTATCACACCAACATGTATTAAGCAAGAAGCATAAGCAGATAAAAATCATTATAAAATTTTTTATAATGGGGGAGAGACGTCGTTTTTGTCTCGTTTTAAATACCGGCCGAAACACCCCGAAATTACTCCAAGTGTGTTGTTTCGGCCATTTGAAAATTTTTCCCGCGCGTCTCTCCCTCCGGTGAAAAGCAAAAACAAAAGTTGATGTGATGTGATATGATTGATGCCGAGAAGAAAGAAAGGATTTTTGAAAAGATTGTGTGTGTGTGTATATATATATATATATTATATACTATTATATATATATACACACACTGAATTCGGTTCAAAATTATTTATATATATATATATATATATATATACACTATTATTTATGATATTTATTGAAAATGCGAAAATAAAAATAATATATATATATTATAAAAAAATAAAATTGTTGTCAACTTTGATTTTATAAAAAATAAAAATTATATTTAATTTTTTTAAAAGTTTTTCACATAATTAATTAATTAATTAATTATATATGAATAGTACAACCCCGAAACGGTATGCCGAAACACTCCAAAACTAAAATATTTCGTAACAATAGAAAAAACAAAACGACAAACAGTATTGATAACCTTGATATAAAGAGTAATTATGTTAAGACTTTTAATATCTAAGGACAAGGATTTACTTGGTGGATTTTTAATTTTTTTAATTGTGCCGAGCTTAATCCAGCTAAATAGTCCAGCCCAATCGTAGTGAGCCGAAATAGACCAACACTGTCCATTATTGGCTGGACTGTTGAAACGGGTCCAACCTGAAGAGAATAAAGAGTTTACGTGAAAAGCACCGAAAGGTGAAGGAGGGAGAGGAAGGCGGAGGAGGTTACTGGCGACGGAAGAGGTCCAACTGGTGGTTGTCCAAGAGTTGGAGACAGAGTGGTAGCAGACGCTAGTTGGAGTAGGAAGAAGAAGCAGCTGCCAGTGACTGCTGTTGCTAAGAGAAGAAGAAAATTGTTGGAGCTACTGCCAATTGCAAGAGAAAGACCTACTGTTAAAAGTCGATGGTAAGCTAAAGGAAGCTGTTGTTAATGCCCGACGGAGAAGTTACAGCTTTCGTGTCTGGGTGAAGAAGAAGAAAGAAGAGGTTGTTGCTGCCGATGGTGAGAAGAAGACCTGCTGCTGGTTGTCGATGGTGGGCTGAAGGAAGCTATTTCTGGTGCCCTATGGTGGAGTTGCTGCTGACGTGGCTGGGTGAAGATGAAAAAGAAGGAAGAGACTGCTGCTACTGCTGGTTGCTGCCTTCATCATCTCTTCTATTATATTATCTTCCTTCCTCCCCTCTCCCGTCTTTTTCTTTGTTTTCCCTCCCCTGCCCCTCTTTTTTGTCTTTTTTCTCCCTCCATGACCTCTTCGTGTCTTCTTCTCTCAAATTTTGATTTCGCAGATTTAAGGCTTTGCATCCTCTCACAAAGAATCATTTACTTTTTTCTGGTTAGCTAGAAATTAATCAAAGACAAAAGACATCATGGTCAAAGAGACACGAATTTAACTACATTTGATTTCTTCTTCAGTTTCCTACATAACTTGACTTTTATTTCTCTTCATATGAATGGAATGGAAGATATGGCAAAGAAAGAGATATAAAATATTATTGACATCTTGTTGTGAAGGATGAAATTCAAGTTTTCCTTTGCAATGACAATTGTTTGTTAGTTTCCTCTTATCCCTTAATAATGAATTAGTAATTGTTGGGTGTATAAGATTAAATGGTCGCAAAGGATGTGGTGTTGTGACCAAAAACTTGAGATCTGTACAATAGGTCTGGAGTTCAAGTCAGGATGTATACCTTTTGTAAGAGCTTGAGATAATTAAGGTTTTACTCGCTCATCTAGGCTCACAAAATACGTTTTTCGGGAGGTGGGGTTTTCTCAAATCCAAAATATATAGTATAAGATCAAATGTTGTATTGATGGCAACATTAAATGTTATAAAATTTGCTTAGTTGTTAGAGATTTTACTTAGTATGAAAGAATTGACACCTTTAGTCTTATGGCTAAGTAACTTATTGGCTTGTTAGTTCTTACTAGTACTATTTTTTGAGGTAGGCAAATCAATCAACTTGATATTTAAAATGTTTTTCATAATAGGATACTTGGTGAAGAAGTGAACATCAAAAAACCTCTATGTTTTATTGATCCTACTGTCTCCTCTCATATATGTTAGTTGTATTAGTCTTTATATGACTTGAAACAAGTCTACAGGGCTAGTATATTGAATCGAGTGATTATCTTATTTCCACTAGTTTTCATGCTTATTTTGTCTATGGGTAATTATGTATTTTATCTTTTTTATGTCGATCATATAATATTTATTGGAAGCAATCTAATCTTCATTAACCGAATGATTCAATTGCTCAGAGTTTAAGTTTTGGGATTTAGGGCATGTTCATTATTTTTTAAGGATTGAGGCTCACCATATTAGTATATGTATTTTGTTTTGATAACATAAATATGTCTTGTTGTGAACAAGGTATTTAAGTTTATGCATGCACTTACTGATGCATATTGGGTTGTTGTTAAACATATTATGTTTTATATGAAAGGTATGGTTTCTTTTGGGTTGCATACGATCCATAACTTATCCTTTTATCTTTATGGTTTTATAGATATTGATTGGGCTGATAATGTTGATGACCAACAGTCGATGAATGCTCGTGTTGTGCATTTTGGCAATACACCTATTTCTTGGAAATCAAGAAAACAATGTATGGTTAGTTAATCTTCTTTTGAGATTGAGTTTACGAATTTAGTTGGCTAAAATTCTAAAGTCTTATGAATTCTAAATTTATTGACTAATTTGCAGATTACTCATACTTATATGTATATCATGTGGTGTGATAATTTAGGTGCCACTTATTTGTTTGCGAATTTTATATTTCATGCTCATAGATAAGCAAAGAAAATAAATTTAAATTCACTTTATTTCATCTAAGAATCAACTTGAAGATATTCTTATCAAGTCACTACTTTTCACTTCTTTTTCTCATATTTGCTTCATACTTTGGGTTGAAACCCCACCCTTAACTTCAGAGAGCATATTATATGAAGTGCTAATTTATAAGGTGTATATTATTATAGTAATTATATTTAGCATATGTATAGATGGAGTCTTGTGTTGTAATCTCCACGCTAACTATTGTATATTATATGATGGTAAACTGATTGATTGAATCTATATAACAAATAATTTAGTTGCCTTTTCAATCAAAGAATTATTTTTGGAAACAGACTTGTACATAAAGAGTAAACAAATTAAAGTTTCAAGAATCTTATGTTGGGATAGATATAAGAAATTAAAGTTAGTAGTACATTGTTGTGGATGAAGTGATCATGCTGAGGGTTTTTTCTTTTTTGAATATATGTACTCATAACCATCATCTATATTCCATATTCACTTTTTATTAGTTAGGTATTCACTAGGTAGCTAAACTAGTTTTTTTGAAACATATTTTTTAAATTAACTTTTTATTGTTTTTAGTGTCTCACAAAAAAAAAATGATGTGCAAAAAATCTCACATATGCAACAAATAATCATGTTTTTCTAAATAAAGTTTTCAAAATAATTATATATATATGATTTAAAAATAAAAAAAATCGCATCATTGAACACATGTTAAATAATAAATAATTAGTATTGGTGTAATTATATTTACAATATTTTTACAATATATTTTTTGACATTAGCACATGAAAATAAAAAAATTATTTTTAAATATAAAATAAAAAATAATTCATTTTTTTTATATAAAAAAAGTGGGCATCAACGGGGGCTCAAAGTGTGTTATAAAGACAAAGCATGCCCAACGGGATAACGCATGCTAGACAAGCCATGGACCCACCTTGGAAGTTCCCATGCTGAACATGATCAGTTTTATTCAAGTCAAGCTGTGGCTCTCTCTGCTGTGCTCCTATCTATTCCTAATTTCTCACCCAGATTTCTTCAACTGAGAAAGATAAAAAATACCCTGGTTTTTTCTCTTACAGTCTGTTTGGTTAGCAAGAAAATAGAACGTGGGCATTTTACTATTTTGAGGAGAATCGATCGCTTGCATGAATGAACTTGTCGAGTGCATGGACTCTTCTATCCATTCTTGAAAGTTGAAAATCAGCCCTAATTTTCCTTTCTTGAAATCCTACAGCAAGGTTATGGCTTCATTAATTTTCTAGATGTTATTTGAGGTAACCTGATAATTTTCTTTCAAAGATAAATGTGTTTAATTAAACCAAATCGTGTCACATCCTCTACGGATCAAGGAATACATATATATATATATATATATATATATATATATTAATTAGAAAACGAAAATCTTAAAGATCATCCGAAAAAACTATAACTGATGACTAAGTATATATATCGTGAATGACGTTCATTTTCATCTCTCTGCTATGATCTCCATTCTAAAATCGATTGATATTTCTCCCTTAAGAAAACTAAAAAAAGAAAGCACAACCTTTCAGTAGTTTTCCATACATTTTCCGTGAAATTTCTGTAGCTACTTTCTCTTAGATTATCGACAAATATAGATGATTGAGAATAGGTTCAGATTAATGAATCAAAGATCATGCATGACCATGAGGAAATGACTGTAGTAAATATTGAATCAAGCACATGTTAAAAATAAAATGAGACTGACAGATTAAATTTCTAGATAAAATAATTTTTAATACGTTATCAGAATTTTATTAACTTAGTGATCACAAATTCAAATTTCATCATCATCATTCTATTTAATAAAAATCAAATACAAAATAAAGTTGGTATGTATATCAGTTTCAAGTTCAAAGAGTTTTTATTTAAGAGAATGAGTTAGAAAATTATATCAAAATCATATTTTAGAATTTTATATAAATGTTAAGCTTACTTAACCATATTGTCTACTTTGTGTCTGATCATGAAACAATTAAAATATATAAGTGCCAATGTTGATATGTAGTCACATTTAGAGAGAAAAAGAGAGAGTTAATTTAATTTTCAATCGTGAAAACCACATAATTTTACAAATATATATAGCATCAGGGTTCATCAAACATTTATAATACGCACTACTATTGAGAAGAAAAAACCTCTTCAAACCCCTCTCTTCATTTTTCAAATATGCATATTCCAATATCACAGTCAGAACTTGAACTTAAGAATCCATTAAACGTGCTCCCATCATCTCTACCACTTTGCACCAGCAGCAATGGAAAATCTGAGTTATTTTCTGCCCCGACCAAGCTTGAAGCACCATCACCATCATATCTTTCTTCCTGACTCAACTGGGAAGCAACAAACTTGTCAAGGGCTCTCCAGTCAGTTACTTTCTGGGTGGTGTTGTTGGACAATCTATTTTGCTCTCCCTCTTCATTGGTACTGTTATTATTCTCTGGTATCAAAAACATTGACGAGGTTGGCCTCTTTATTAATGGCTCAGATGGGCTCTCTAACTGAGGAAGCTGTACAAAATCTTCTGAGTGCATAAAACTTAAGTTATCTCCTTCTATCTCCTGCTTACACAGGAAATTATGAGCCAAAGAGCTGTGATCAGGTTGCCTTGCCATATAATCTATCGGATCCACCACTGAGCTAACCCCACTTGATTCCTCGTAGAAGTAGCTTGATTCCCACCCTTCAATGCTCTTGGTTTGGCCAGTAGTTCGCTTCTTAAATGCACGACAAACTACCCATCCTTCTTCCTGCAATAACTTAACCTCAGTATTAAGAGGTTATGAGGTTCTTTTCATTTTAGGTTTTCCAAACTTTTTTTATTTGCATAAAAGAAGGCTCAAAGCAAAAGTTGATATATTTTTTGTTATATTTGCCTAACTTTGAGTTACATTTTTGTTTGAAAAAGAGAGGTACGTAGTAGTCAAAGATGAAGAGCAAGGATGAGAATTGGAGTTTTTCTTTTGAAAAAAATGAACATATAAAAGCATCCCATACCGGAAAAGGAATCGGAAGAAAGCTATTTTGACTTGCTTTAGAATTACTAATGACCTTTTTGACAAAGGGATGGTGGAAGTCTTCTGTCTTTAGAGCATAAACAGTGAAACAACAGTTAGTGGTCTATGCTTGCAAAAGTAAAGAGTGATACTGTTTCTCAAAAGTTGAAAATCTGGATTGAAGAAAATGATTTAATGTAAAGACCATCTATTTCTCCCCCTAAAAGTCAGGTATAATATGAAGAATTTATGAAGCACTAAGATCTTGTCCAAGAGAAGGAACTTTAATTTGTCTCATGAAACTCAAAGTAATGGATTCCTAAACTCTCTCTTTATAAACTCTTATATGTCAAAGAAAGTTCCACATTTATTAGATCAATATATATGTAGAGCCTGTTCAAAGCTAGCTGATGATCATGAGTATGTTGGAAGACCATGAATCTGCTTTAATTTCACCTTTAGAATGACATCCATTTGAGTTGGGGGGGTGGGGTGAAAAAGTGACATAAGTAAGTTGATATACTTGCCTGTGGAGGACCATTCTCATCTGACTCGAGCCGGTATTCATGCATGATCCAGTCAGTTTTCTGCCCATTTGGGGCTCTTCCTTTGTAGAAGACAAGGGTTTTCCTCATGCCAATGAGTTTTATTTTGTCATACACTGCCTTGTCTCTCCCGGTAGCCTTCCAAAAGCCAGCCATGGTTGCTCTATTAGTCCTTGTCCCTGTCGGATACTTCTTATCCTTGTGGCTAAAGAAGTACCACTCATTCTGCTCTTCATATCCGATCCAGCATCTCTCTGTACATCACAAACAATGAGCATTGCACATGAACAGGTTTTATCTACCTAGCTAGCCAGGTTGACTCAAGTCTCTTCTATGGAGCATTGACTAACTATTTATGGGCATGACCTAAGGAAATCATGTGATGTAATAGTGCAAACCGCAAACCTATATGATCCACTAATTTCAGTAGAGTGCACGGAGCAGTAATTAAAGTGTGTTGCGTACAGGAAGCTGTTTATGCACAGAAACAAAAGATCGTCAAAACTAATCCTAACCAAGAACAAAACCTAATTAACATGCATGATCTGTATAAGGTTTCAATTAACGATGTTTCATAGGATCTATATATTAAACCCTAAAAAGAGAAAGAAAAAAGAGAGCAAGGGATATTTTACAACTTTGATATACCTAGTAGATCCCATGGCTCAATTCTGTAAAGATCAATATCTCTAATAACGTCAAGATCAATCTTTTGTGATGCAACTTTCTTCCTTAGATAATAGCCAACAAGCTCCTCATCGGTTGGATGAAACCTGAATCCAGGTGGGACACCAGACTGATCCATTGACTCCTTCATAGCAACTGCTGATGATGCTGCATAATATTCACCACCACCACCACCATTACCATCAATAATAATGATCTCTAATTCATCATCTTTTAATCATTAACAAAATGTGAGTGAATGAATGAACGAACTCATATAAAGCCACTAGAGAGATCACAGAAAACCAGAGAATAAAAAGCTAAAAAGAGAAAGCTAGCTAGAATTTTAGTGATAAAAAGAAAAAGAAACTCAAAAAGAAATAATGGACCGTCCAAATTAAAAGGTGACAAGTGTTATCAGGTATAATCATCAACTCATTTGGTGGTGAGCAACACTCACCATATATATATTATCTATGACAGGAAAATGAGCGCGTGTTTATAAAACAAAACACCCCATAATTAACTGTTTCACATAAATTGTTTTATGAAGGTTAATTAGAACAGGAAAGAGGGTGAGAATGGAAAAAAGTCAAAATCATGATAAGAAAGTTCGTATTAATTTCTTGATAAGAAAAAAAAAACAAGAGGCAGTAGGAGCTTAGCTCGGGAGCCCTCTATTTGTACAGGGTCCATCAAGCAACGGACAGCTAAGGGCTTGTACCAATGATGGTGTCTTGTGTTCGTGAATGGTAGAAATGATGCATCAAGAACGGGGTTTCAATGACAACACTATAAACAAACATGATTAAAAAAAACAAGATTAAATATTAATTAGTGTGTTCTGTGTTTTGTTTAGAAAGAAGAAAACTGCCAAATTGACAGAGGATGACGCTATCACAAGTTTTAAAGCACGCGTTTCTCGAAAGAGAAAAAGGTTAAGACAAGGCAAAAAGAGAAACACAGTTTCTTATTGGATCAAGCCTGCAAGGAGAGAGAACAGAAAAGCACTTTTATTAAGGCGCTCTTGCTGCTGCAGAGTCTGTGTCTCACTGAAGCAGAAACTGTCTCTGACCATTTTGTCTGTTTGTCGGAAATTTTCATGGCAGAAACTGAACCCTCTTACTTTCGGTAGAACTTCAAGAAAAAAATGGAGAACTCCACGAGAGAAAATAAAATGATTATGCCTCTTTATCCTAGCATTTAAAAAAATCAAGAAAGGAGTGAATGATCTATGAGATTGGTGAGGTTATTTTGTCAGGGAGTGTTGTCAGTGCTTAGTCAAGAATAATTGGGTGAGCTTATTCTGTCAAGGTGTTACTGACTTGATATTTTTCAGCGACAGAGAGGGAGAGATCAACTGATTCCTTTGAACGTGTTGTCTGTCCAAGGATGAGGAAATGAGCCCCATATATAATGATAATCGGGTGAGATTGGTGGGTTTGAAGGTCTACCTATATTAGCAGCAAGGAAATCAACTTTCTAACAATCTTTTACCAAAATCCTGCTCTTCAGGTGTTTGATATTTGACTGTTTTCCTCTTCTAATTAATGCCAAAGATAATTAGGACGATATATATATATATATATATATATATAGAGAGTTAGATAGATAGAGAGATAGAGATATAGATATATGCGCGCAATTAGAAATGTGCTGCCTCTGTCTAATGTGTGAAAGAGAAAAGGATAGACAGGAGAAGTTATCTGAAAAGTTTTAAATTACAAAAGAAACCCTTTCAAAATATACAAAAAGAAACCCTTTCAAAATATACAAGAATCTCATGAAACCTTTTCAGTATTTGTAGGAGATGCAAGAGAATGCACCTTCCCTTCCCATAAGAAAGCTTAAGCTGTTGAGAAAGAATGGCAGAAACAATATATATATATATATATATATATATATATATGTTTGTAACATTGGAGGATAGATAGATTTCCATGCAAGTATAAAAATAAAACAAAAGAAAGCTTACCTCAAGAGTATGAATGAACTGGCTAGCTTGTGGTATTAAAACTATTAATTTACTTAAAGACAGAAGAAGAAGAGCAAAGGAAGTAGTAGCAGAAGGAGGAGAAGTGGAGGATGAGATAAATCCCGTTAGGAGTGAAGGGGAAGATGGGAGAGAATATAAAAAGGGTTGAAAGAGGAGAGGACCGCTTAATTGCGCATGGTTGATTGTTGTCCCCAGCCCCATACGTCACGCCCTAGCTTCCTACACAAATCCCTTTAATCTATTTCTCGTTTTCTATCTCCTGAGAAATTATACTTTTTGTTCGAATGTTACCCTCCCAACATTCGAACTAATAATAATAAGAGATAACAAAAGCTAGTCCTCCCAAACATTAATTGTTTGTACTTTATTGAATTCTTCTCATTTTACTAAGTGCCCGTTTGTTATTGTGATTCCACCAGTTTTTGTCAAAATTTGAATTTTTATTTTATTTTAAATGAATATATTTTTAAAAATAAAAAAACACCATTTTAATATATTTCAAGACGATAATCATTTTAAAAGCTACCAGTAACCACACTTCCAAATATACACTAAGTCTCATGCTCAAGTTGGGTTTGGTGCATGATTATTAAAAAAAATAAAAAAGGTGCGGGTTGGTAGATAAGGTTAAAATAGAAATCTAATGAAAGTTTTTAGTTTTATTTTGAGAATGATGGATGTTATTTGTGGTATGGGATATCAAGGTGAATTATTTATAATAAATAAATAAATAAATAAATAGTAACAATTTAGAATGTGTTTAGTATTGTGTTTGTAATTTGAAAAAAATAAGTTTAGAAAAATCACTTTTAGTTGTCATTAATTTGATTAAAAAATATCTTTGATTCAAAATATGAGTGAAGTTGTTGTTAAGCAAAAAGTATGTTTGATCAAAATTATAGTCAAAATTAATATTGATAATAAAATAACAAAAAACATGTATTGATTTTTTATTTTGCAATTATATTCAGGTGCATTTTATCTTACCTCGGTTAAAATTTCGGCTGAAATGTTTTGTACCAGTTAAAAAAACAAGATAAAACGACCTCGTTTTTACCTTGGTTAAAATTTCGGTCCTTTTTGGATTTTTCGGCCAAATAACGACCGAAACGCATCGGTATCATTTCGCTTGTGCTGTTTTGGCCAATATTGTTTTTTTAAATAATAAATAATTTTACAATACCAATTATATCTCTTAATCCAATCGTTAGATTGAGATAAAAATTTACGAGGAGTCTCTTGATATATTATATATATAATGTTAAAATTTCAGAGCAATCAAAGAATATAATGATCTTGCGAGATTATGATGACATTTTTGTAATACTATACATGTTCATAATTTTATTCAGAAAAATCATTTTATTGTGTTTTTTAGATTAAATTGCACATTTCTAAATTATTTTATTTTTGTATTTGAACTAATTTCTTCTTGAATTAATATATCTAATTATATATATAAACACGTAAACATTACAACCCAGAAACAACACACCGAAACATTCTGAAACCGAAACATTTCTTTCCAATTGAAAAAACAAAGCACTAACTGAAACAGGATTGACAATCTTGATCTATATTGCATCAATTTGATTTTTAAGAATTCCTAAACAATTAAAACATTTGACATGCATACTGAATTCCCTAATTGTTGTAATCGTCAAAATAATTAATTCATAGATGCTAGTAATCTCAGGGCTAACAAACATAACATATAAAAGCATCAACACACAACAAAAACATCATCCACACATAACATAGCCATTCAAAAATAAATGAACACATCAAATTTCACATCAAAATCAAACCATTATACCTCAAATAAACTTGCTGTAACCCTATTCTGAAAAACTCTATTGATTCCAATGTTATTCCACTTTAAAAATAAACTTCCACCGACATAGTATTTTTGGGGTTGCCATACAATAATTTATCTCTTTTTTATTTAATTTTGGATTATACTCAATATTTATCTTATTCTCGTTTTTATAATTTTTATTTAATTTCAGGTTTTAACTTTCTTATAATTTATTTTCTCTTTTCAGTTGACGATAGATCTAGGGCAGGGATTAACATAATAACTTTTATATAAAAAAAATCAACTTGACTAAGAGTTTTCTATTCGTGAATTGCATCTTTCTATCTCTTTTAATTTCTAGTTTAGTAAGTTTAGGGCTCATCAAAATTAGTTTTGATAGCATAAAAAAATGCTGTGATTTCTTAAAAATTGAGAAGTTTGAGTGAGCATAAGCTCATAAAAGGGTTTTATTAATTGATAGTTTCTTAATTTTATTTTGAGAACATAATCGATTAAAATAATTAATTATATATATTCATAAATCAATTGAAAATTATTATTTATTTTACTTGTGACTTCTGCCACGCAAGGAAGACAAGGGTGATTCCTTCAATTTTGAAGATGGTAAGTTGGCGTTATTTTATCCTGTTCTGTCTCTGACAGCTACCATTAATGTTCCCCTTCCAAACAGAACAGAGAGAGTCTTCAATTTATCATCACCATCTTCGCACGATAAGTTACTTTATCTTTCACGTTTCGTTTCAAACTCTCTGACACTCATGCCACGCTGGCAAAACTCGACAGCCTGCCGCCAAAATGACCTCCCGTCCAAGCCGAGCTATTGGTTCACCCCCGATATTCCCGGCTCACATGGCTTTGTCTTTAACTAAATTACCAGAAACACCCCGTACCAAGCCGGTGAATGGATCAGATGGAAAGGCGGCCCCGACCTGAATCCCCGTAAAAGTTCTGATTTTCACCCCGGTGAACGGAGGGCTCTATCGGGTTTTTATGCACCCAAACTGTCTATTACCCACGTTCGAAAAACCCATTCCGCCCCTTCATTTACTTGCTCTCAACTAATATTTGTTAGCATATGTATTAGTTTGTTATTGTTTTTTAAATTGATTTTTATTTTGAAATATATTAAAATAATATTTTTATTTATGTTTTAGCAGTTATTTTTTTATATCAACACAGTTTAAAAACATCATTTTTAATTTAAAATAAAAATATATATTTTTATTTTTTCAAAAATACTTTTAAAATACAGTGTAAAACATCCACTAGTTTAAAGTCCAATCAAGGGATCCATTCAATTTAAATAATACAATTAAGGAGTAAAAAATCCATCGGACCCACCAATTATTATTAAAAACAACTCCATAGCTGCACTTACTTTTATTCAATTATTCAATGATTATTGTCAAAATTATATTTATGTAAATTACAATCAATAAAATTGTTTTGAATTATTATATTAATATTACTATAAATAGCAAACAGCAAGCTAGTGAAATGGGGCTATTTATTCCAACACTCCGGGTCGGCTCATGATATAAAAACAAAGACTGACACAAACTCCATTTCGACGCAAACATGGTTTACTCATGTATTATTGTAAGAGTATTTCTTAAAACAATAAAATAAAATTATTTTTTATATATATATGCTTAAATAAAATTTAACAATCTCCATCGCAATAATACAGCTGCTATACTTCACGTTAATATCATGAATTTATCTCGTATCGCTTTGAAGGGCACTTATGTCATTTGAGATTAAAACTAAGCCGCAAATGATTTCTCGACTGGTATTTTGTAGACGACAGGAGTGGAAGGGAAACGTACGTTTAGGAGAACAGTCGGAGATACGTGTCAGTCAGTGGTTAGTGGACGGCCACCATACTTTACGTAGAAGATAAACAAAGCAAAAGACAAAAATTTATGTCCTAAGGCCATGAGGATCCCCGCTTCCTCCTCCTCTTCCATACAAAATGACACAGTTCAAAAGATCTTCTCTCTGGTTAGCATCAGACTTGATACCAAATTCAACCCTTCCTTCTTATTTTTATTATAAACCACCTCTTATTGCAAATCCATCCATCTCAACACTTAGCTTGTCAGTATTCCTATTCTAATTTATTTATTTTTTCACTTCAAGTAAACAAAACTATCTCTTTTTATTCGAGCTCAATTTTTAAATGTTTTATAGCTTTTTCCCATGAAAATTATTGTATAAAGGCAAGATTTGTAAATGTTAGGATTTGTTTGAGATTTTGTAAATTAAATTGTAACTTGTCTGTGAATTGAATTTGTGACTTGGGTGTTTTGTTATGAAATAAATAATGATTTATTTAACGATAGATAATTGATAATAAATTAAGAGTAATATTTGTAATATATTGAGCAAGTTTTAAACCAATGCTTGCAAATATATTTAGTTGATCAATAGCTGCTATCATCAACATTCTATTAGAAAATTGGAAAAGTGGAAATCGAAGGATAATAAAGATTGAAGGAGCGTAAAACAAATGTAAAGTTGGATGATTTTGTTTGAAATGGGCTGATGATTGAAAGAAAACCTGAAATTTGTTTTTCCATTTTATAGTAAAAAGTAGAAAAGAAAATGATTGATTTTTTAAGCAGAATAATAATAATAATAATAATAGTAATAATAATAATTTTATGAAATGATCAATCACTCGGTCGCTCTTAAAAATAAAAATATTATTTTGATGCATTTACGAGCGAAAATTATTTTCGCAATTTCAATCACACTCTTAAACATATAATAAATATGTATTGCAATCGCTATAATAAATAAATAAAAATGGAGAATCTACCGACTAATAAGGTTTCATGAAATTGTTATTTAATGTCTATCATAGTATATAGAACAAAAAGCTATGGTCGGCCTTAGATATCCTTGAGAAATAAGACAGTGGCTGTGGAATCCCACTTAATTTAATAGATAGCTATGATTCCTCATGATCATGCTATAAGATAAAAATTGAAAGAGTAATCAGCTCGACTCCAAAAATGATCACATATCCAACTGTAATCCTCGCCATCGCTTTACTGAAATCAAGAACATTAATTGATTTTGTCTAGGTGGCCGGATTATATTTTCCTGGTGATTTTAGCTAAATGATAATTCCGTTGCCAAATATATATTCCGTTGCAAATTTTGCAGGAAATTCTACGTTGCAAACCACCCTATTTTTTGTAGTGTGTCAAAAAAACTTTGTATTAAAATAAATTAATATGTATAAAAATCAATCTAAAACTTTTTGAAGATTCAGTGGTCAAGAAATAGAGATGAGATAAGTTGATGTGTTAGCATAGAGAAAGAGGGAAGAAAAAGAAAGAAAGAATGGGTCACCTAATACCGTTAGAAAGATCTTGGTTAGGGGTTTTGTTTGGGTTAATTATAATTTGTTTTTGTGTTCTTTGAAGGCATGATTAAATTTATTTTGTCGAGATTTTTCTAATAATATCAATCATGTATAAAATGAAGCTCAAATGTATTATTATGACCCACCTTTTCTTTTTCGTTCTTTCTTTTCTTCCTCAATTTTTCTCTCTTACTTTTCTCTCTTACCACATCATCTTATCTCCTCTATCTTTCTTTGCTATTAGATTTTAAATTGTATCTTTTATCGGATTTTTATAAAATCTCGGGTTAACTCTTGTCTAAGTTCATTAATATGCATAAAAACATGCATTTTGAAAGAAGAACAAGAATAATCATTTAGTGTGTAAAAATAAAATGCAATATTTTTTTAAATACATCAAGTAATCTTTTGATGTATTTATTGGGTAATCCACATCCTTTTAGAGAACACGAGCGGTATACCACGCTGATGCGCTGTTTTTTTTATCTATGTAAAAATTTATTGTTTTTATATGTATTGTATTTTATTAGTTTAATATTTATTTAGTATAGTTATAATTGATAAAATTTATGTAATCAAAATGGAAAGTGACGCGTATATTTTATAATTGCAGATAACCTACGTAAATATATTTTTTTAGTTTATCTTTTCCCCAACAATATTATATTTAAAATATTAAAAATGAAAATATTATAAATTTGTTTTTAAGAAATAAATCTAAACAAAAGAGTACCAAATTTCAATATTAATTTTAAAATGATATTAATGTTTTTATTCCAAAAAACCTAGGTCATGTTTTCTTTTCCCTATATATATATATATATATATATATAACATCCAATAAATATTAGAACATATAATTAATGAAAGACTAAAATTATCCTAGAAAATTTAAGAAAATTAAAAAAAATATCATTGTCATCACTGTCAAAATAATAAAAATTATTAGATTATATGGAGAGAAAAAAACAATAACAAAAGAGTAAGCAAGAAAAACAATTAAATTATTATTGTTATTGTTATTGTGTTAAGTACAAAATTAAAATTTGAAGACAATTTTTTTTTATGTTATTCGATTTATTCATTATACGATTATAGTAAATGTATTTAAGAATACTGATATTAATTTTTTTTATTCAAAAAATCCAAGGTCATGTTTTTTTATCCCTATATATATTCGTATGAGATAATATCCAATAAATATCAGAACATATAATTAATGAAAGATTAAAAATATCCTAGAAACTTTAACAAAAATAAATAAAAAAACATATAAATATCATGATGCGCGTTAACTAATCCGGAGATCCCGGTCATGAAAAAAAAATATGTAAGTGATAATAAAAAATAATAATAATAAATGGATTCAGAGATTAGTCGGTGCGCATAAGCTGTAACGGATACCCAGGTCTAAAAGAAAATAAAAAGCCCGATTAAAATAAAAAAAATAGAAACACCTCTTCACACAGTATTGAACTGTGAACATTATTATTAAAAAAAAGCATGGTTATTAAAATAAACAATGCAAGGGAAAAACACCTTTTTAACACAAGTAATATGAAAAAATCATGTCATGCGATAAAATAACTCTGACACCCTGGTCATGGGGAAAAATATAAGTGGAAAAAAGGGGAAAAATATAGAAGTGGAAACAAAAAAGGAAAAAATAGATCCAGAGATTAATCATGATACGCGTAAGTCGTCATTAATATCCAAGTTAAAAACAAACAAACGAAAACAACTTTTACAGAGTAATTTTATAAAATTAGTATTTAAAAAATCCAAAAAAAAACAAACGAAAAGCAACACTTTCCAAAATATGGATTTAAAAAAAATAAAATTTAGGAAAAAAAAAGGATTTAAAAGAAAAAAACAAAATTTAGAAGAAAAAAAAGGATTTAAAAAGAAAAAAAACGAAATTTAGAAAAGAAAAAGAATTTAAAAAGAAAAAACGAAATTTAAAAAAAAGAATTTAAAAAGAAAAAAAACAAAATTTAGAAGAAAAAAAAGGATTTAAAAAAAAACGAAATTTAGAAAAAAAAAGAATTTAAAAAGAAAAAAACGCAATATAGAAAAAAAAAGAATTTAAAAAAAAAACGAAATTTAGTAAAAAAGAATTTAAAAGAAAAAAACAAAATTTAGAAGAAAAAGGATTTAAAAGAAAAAACGAAATTTAAAAAAGAATTTAAAAGAAAAAACGAAATTTGTAAGAAAAAAACGAAATTTAGAAAAAAAAAGAATTTAAAAAGAAAAAAACGAATTAAAAAAAATCTAAAAAGAAAAAAAACGAAATTTGTAAGAAAAAAAAGGATTTAAAAAGAAAAAAACGAAATTTAGAAAAAAAAGAATTTAAAAAAAAAAACTAAATTTAGAAGAAAAAAAAGAATTTTAAAAAAAACGAAATTAAAAAAAGGTAGTGGATGTACTCTCGCGGAGTACAATGAAAATCGCCAATCCACAAGAACTCTATCGTGGATTTGGCCGATGCCTTTTAGATATATTAA
>CM063592.1:6480356-6497302 GCA_032356905.1 Salix exigua
TGCGAAAATATACCATTGTCGTATTTCTCAAGAAAGACGATTCATTGTTATTTTGATTGCATTTGAAAACCAAGCTGGCATTCTAAGGTGATTTAAAATTGGCACAACAAGCAAAATTTGTCGTTATTTATTATGTATCCATATCAAAGAACATATTATCCATGTATTCCCAAAGCAAAAGAATTTAAAAGGTTTGATTGCATATGATAACTTAATATAAACTGATTAAAATTTGACCCACGAAACCAAAAATCGATGTTAATCACCAAAAATTTAATTTGATTGATTTCTTCATCTTAACCTTTTTTATTTGTCTGAGTTTCCTCTTTACAATTATCCCATAACCATGAGTCATGTTCTTGAAATGTTATACTTCACTTGTACTTTACTTATTATACTTGTTTAAACAATTGCTACATATCAGTCTATCATTCAGAGTAATTTGCAATATGCTGCTCTGAGTGCATTAAGAAGACTCCCTCTTGATCCTGGAAACCTAGCATTTCTGCATTGTGTTGTACAGGGGTAAATTTTCTTATTTTGGTTCATAGATTTAGGTTCATATTGATTATTACTATTTGTTTGAGTGCTTAGCTTTAGTATTTCTTTATTCTTCTTTTCTCTTTTTTTTATATGCAGCTAGCTTGTGTTAAACTGTAGTATATTCTCTCTTCTAATGCAAGATATCATGATATTATAAGTACATGATCCATTCTTGCTTTTGGTGTAAAATATTCACTTGCAAGCACTATAGACATCATAGAAGAAGCATATTTCACATATTGGCTAATCCATTCTTATTTCTTTCTTTTTCTTTTCTCTTTTTTTATATGCAGCTAGCTCGTGTTTGACTGTAGGGTTTCATTTGCTGATCCTGTTGTTGTAAGACATGCATTGGAAATTCTCTTTGAGTTGGCAACAAAAGACCCGTATGGAGTTGCAATGGCTTTAGGTAACATTTTACTTTTAACTTTCTCATTCTCGTCATTCTTTTAGTCATGGAACTATATCATATCATGTTAATATCCTAGAACTAAGATTGATTATTCTTTTATATCTAATGCTATGCTATGCATCTTTCTGCTATTCTTTTCCTCCATCATATAGCTTCCTAATTTCCTACTTGCAGGTACACATCACAATTACAAAGATAAACAGTAACAACCAACGACGAAAGCAAAGCAAACAAAAACAGAAATTAAGTGATCACCCAAGAGCAAACCAAACACAATCAAAATCAATAATCAATTCATTTTATTTTAGGCTCTAAACCGAGAGGAATTAACCCAAATCAACACAAATAATAGTCAATCAAACCAAACCGAGAGCACCTGAGAATGAAACCAACCAAGGACTATGTTTACCTGAGAATTCAACCAGCTCAAAACCATCGATCAACCCAACCCGAACCCAATTGAACCAATAACCCACCCCCCAACACACACAAACGACCAAACGCAAGCATCCCGAGCACGGACCCAAGAAAACCGAACACACAGACAATGATAAATCCAAAAAACCCAACCAATTGATGAATACCCAGACCAGAAAAATCAAAAATACAATCAATTACTGAACACCCACACCAGAAAGAAGATGAATCAAGGGAGAAGATGGGGAAAAAATGGAAAAAAACACGAACCGAAGAACCCAATGCAAAGAAACCGAGCGAAAGTAGAAATAGGCGCAAAGAAGGGGGCAAAATCATACCTCATCAAACACCAAGAACGACCCGAAGCCAACCCACGAACCGACATCCTCGCTTGACCGACCAGCTGTGAGCCAAACAGCTCGTCCTTCTCTCTGGCAGAAACGAAGGAACCGAGCAAACGAAATGAAGAAAATGAGAGAGGAAGAGACGAAAACAACCCCTAGAGAAGAGACAAAAGGCACGGGCTCATTAAGGGCAAAATCGCCTGGACATTGCCACAATCCACAGTAAATTCAGTCTATGTGTACAGTGCAAAATGCCATACCATTTATTTGTTTTGTAATTATTATTCATATTGTATCTTTATAGGGTGATACACCGACTCGTAACTATGACACTCGCTCGGTTTAGTCTCTTGCTTTTTTTAATTGAAATTTATATTAAAAACAATTCCTCATATTGAATTAATAGCAAGTAATATAATTTGATCCTAGAATTTAAAAATAAAAAAAAAGAGCTCAAGAATTTTAAAAAGTAACAAGAATTTTAAATATATTACATTATTTTTTTTAGATTCAAGAAAATCTTATCTCCCGAAAAGAACACTTTATGGATCCAGGTGAATAAGTAAATTGCGGTTGTTTTAGGTTATCACAAGAAGTGCACATCCTGACTCGAATTCAAGACTTGTTGTGTAGATCTTTGCCTTTTTATCATCATTTCATACTCTTTGAAGACTTAACGAGTGTTTGGTGTTGTGGTTGTAGATAAGATTGAAAAAAATGATGTGTTTTGGTGTTTGATTATTAATTAACAAGAACAATAATATACATGGGGCCCACTTTGTAAACCTAATACCACCTATTAAAAAAAAGCAGCAATTAGCTGCTTTTGAGTTCCTGGAAAGCAAAAAACAATGCTTTGTCCCAAGGTTATGAATACCGTTTCGGCCGCCATTTCGTTTTTTCTATTAGTACGGAACGTTTCGGTTTCAAAGCATTTTGGCGTGCCGTTTCAAAGTTGTACTATTCAGATAAAATTATTTAATTATATAAAAAAACTTAACAAACATAATGAAAATTCAAGATAAATTAACTTTAAATTATACAATACAAACATAAAGTCAAATAAACATAATCTCAAACCAAATTTATAACATCTCTAAAATTCCATAATATTGTGAAAGTATAATATTCTAAAATAAAAGAAACATAAATCAAACATCTTCTATATCATTAATATAAAAAAATAAGGATCTTGTTCCTGCGGTGAAATGTAAGGAAAGTCATCAACTAGACATTTCGGGTCTAGAGTAAATTTTTTAGATAAAAAAGAGCAAAATTTATTTTTAAAAAATACTTTCCTTATTCCTTATTGTTTTTATGTTTTTTTTAAAAAAACTATTGTTTTTATTTTTTAAAATTATTTTTATATCATCACATGAAAATATTATACAAATAATAAAATAATTTAAATTTAAAATAAAAATAAAAATAAATTTTCATGTTTTTTCTAAAGTGTTTTTGAAACGCAACACTGAACTGGGTCTATAATGCTTTTCTATACAGATTTATAAAAGCTAATGATTGATTGCCAAGGAAGATCTACATCTCTACCTGAATAACTAATTAAATTAAGATGCATATTTTCCAAAACCTATGTCAATGACAGTGAAATTAAATTTATTACCAAATACACTAAAAGAAAACACAAAACACTATTTAAACACTTTACACACACAGTCACTATGGACTCGAAATTTGTTTGTATGCTTCGCGGGTGCACATCCACCCTTTTTTTTATTTTTTCCTATTGTGAATAGTGTATTAACGTTTTTATCTCTGATAATAAGACAAAAAACAGTTTTGTTTTTTTGGCTAAATACGGTTATAGTCCCTAATAAGATAAAAATGTTGACTTAATTACAAAGGTGAGACGATAATTGAACCTATTTTTTAATTTTTTATTATGTGGCTGTGAGGCGCACGCTCCGGTCGGTTTTCCGCCCCACGTCCTGTTTAGGCAGGGCGTGCGGCCTCATACGGTGGTCGGAAATATACCATAAAAAAGTTTGTGGATGCGGCGGTGGTCGGTTAAAGCCGCTGCCAACGTTCTCTCTCTCTCCTGCACATAAAAGTGCAGGAGAGTCCCCCATTTGTTATACTGATTTCATTTCGGTCCTCCTACTTTTAATTTTCCGGATTGACTGTAAATGTTCAATAAATTCGGTACACAAGTTTTGATTGTTCCAACTTTGTCCTTTAATTTAAATTGATAATGAATATGATTTTCATTTCAACCCTTAGACTTTTAATTTTTTTAATTTAATCCCTTTATATTTGATTTTCATTTCAGTCCTTATACTTTTAATTTTTTTATATTTCTAGAATAATCCCTACGTTTGTCCATTATATATAAGTACTTCTCATAATAATAATAATAATTTAATTGTTTTTCTTACTTACTTTTTTGTTAATGATTTTTTTCTCCGGATAATTTAATAATTTTTATTGTTTTGACAGTAATGACAATGATATTTGTTTTTTTTTCTTTTGTTAAAGATTCTAGGATATTTCTAGTCTTTCATTAAATATATGTTCTAATATTTATTGAATATTATCACATAGGAATATATATAGAGAAAAGAAAACATGACCTAGGATTTTTTTAATAAAAAAAAATATAATATCAGTATTTTTAAATACATTTAATATAATAATATAATGAGTAAATTGGATAACATAAAAAAATTTGTCTTTAAATTTTAATTTTGTGCTTAACACAACAACAATAATAATAATAATAATAATAATAATAATAATAATTTAATTGTTTTTCTTGCTTACTCTTTTGTTAATATTTTTTTCCTCCAGATAATTTAATATTTTTTTATTGTTTTGAAGGTAATAGCAATGATAAATTTTTTTATGTTTTATTAAAGTTTCTTAAATATTTTTAGTCTATCATTAATTATATGTTCTAATATTTATTGAATATTATCGTATAGGTATATATATATAAGGAGAATAAAACATGACCTAGGAGTTTTTGAATAAAAAAAATTAATATCAGAATTCTTAAATATATTTAATATAATCATATAATAAATAAATTGGATAATATAAAAAAAATTTGTCTTTGAATTTTAATTTTGTACTTGGCACAACAACAACAACAACAACAAGAATAATAGTAGTAATAATAATAATCATTCAATTGTTTTTCTTGCTTACACTTCTATTAATATTTTTTTCCCTCCGGATAATTTAATATTTTTTATTGTTTTGACAGTAATAGCAATGATAATTTTTATTTTTATTTTAGTTTTTTTGTTTTATCTTTTGTTGAAGTTTCTTGAATATTTTTAGTCTTTCATTAATTATATATGCGAGTCACTTCCCGTTTCAATTACACTATTCTTTTTAGACAACAAATAAGTCATTATAACACATAAAAAAAAGTTTTTTTTGCTAAAAACATATTACAATAATTCTATTTACAATGTGTCAGATCTAATATTACTAGGCAAAAAATACAACTGAAAAAATAGGACAAATTTACCTAGGTTATTTACAATTAAAAAATATGTGTGTCACTTCCCGTTTCAATTATACTGTTCTTTCTAGATGACTAAGAAATAATTATTGCATGTAAAAAAATATTTATTTTTAAAAACAAATTACAATGTTTTTTTAAGTGCGTCAGATCTAATATTACTGAGGAACAAAACAACTCATAAAAAAAATGACAACTTTACTTAGGTTATCTACAATTAAAAAATATTCAAACCACTTTTCATTTCGATCACTCTATAAAATATGTGGGACTAATTATATATTTTAATATTTATTGAATATTACCGTCTGTAAATATATAGAGAGAGGAAAAAAATGACTTGGGATTTTTTTCTTAAAAAAATTAATATCAATATTCTTAAGTAAATTTAATATAATAATATAATTCATAAATCTTATAAAAAAAAGTTGCCTTTGAATTTAAATTTGGTATTCTTTTGTTTAAGTTTATTTCTTAAAAACAAATTTACCATATTTTCATTTTTAATATTTTAAATATAATATTACCGGGGGGAAAATTAAACTCAAAAAAAATTATAAATTTACTTAGGTTATCTACAATTAAAAAAATATACAGGTCACTTTCCGTTTCGATTCATGTTCGTTTCGGACGGCAAATAAGTCATTATAGCACGTAAACAAATTAAGTTCATTTCTGGAACAAATTTCATTATTTTTATTTTTAATATGTCAAATCTAATATTGCTAGGGAGAAAATGGAACTCAATTTTTTTTTACCAAATTTACCTAGTCATCTACAATTAAAAATATACGAATCACTTTCCATTTAGATTAACTATTCATTTTAGGCACATGAAAAATTTATATGTCACATATTTAATCTATTATAATGTTACTGATTAAATATTTAAACAACTAATTACAACATTTTAAAAATCAAATAGTTTTCTACATACAAAAAAACCTAACGTAATGAGCGGGCAAGCATACTAATTATACAATGCAAAAAACTTATTTCTAACATATTTGATCTATTGCAATTTCAGTAAATAAAATTAAAATAACTTATTATAGGGCGAAAAAAATATAAATTTATTTCTGAAAAAAAATAATTACAATATTGTTATTTATAATGTGAAAAATCTAAAATTACCGAGGAAAAAATGCAACTCATAAAAAAATTATTTGTGTTATCTGCAATTATAAAATATACAAACCACTTTCTATTTTGATTATATAGATTTTATCAATTATAATTTCACTAATTAAATATTAAAATAATAAAATACAATACATATAAAAACAATCAATTTTCTACATAAATAAAAAGACCCGCCGCATCGCGCGGGTATACCACTCGTGTAACACTAATTTGTTTCTTAAGGAAAAATATTTGCTCTATTAGTAATCTTTTAGAAGAGAGGATTAGTAATCTTTTAGAAGAGAGAATTGTTAAAATAACTAGAAATTTAGGTTTATTATCTTTTAGTTCATATTAATATTCGACTGAATATATATCTCTTTAAAATTGATCAGTGATATGTTTAAAAATATGACTTCCTTTTCTTTTGAATTAGATAAGACATATTAAATAACACATAGTTTTATAAAATCATTTTCCAATAAAAATTAAAATTATGTTAAAAAACTATATCAATGTGAGACAAAAAGAAAAAAAAACATAAAGTGGAGAATGACGGGTTTTTTTAATCAATAATATGAAATTATTAAGTAAAATAAAATACCCTTTCAATATAGATTTCTTGAGCACTTTTAATTAGTTATTGAATATTCTAGTTAGATTTTTACATTATATAAAAAAACAATTAAGACCTGAAAATAAAAACACACATAATATTAAATAATAATAATAAAATCTCCAAAAATAGCATTGAGTGTTTTATTTCGTTCACCTCGATTTTCCAACATTGAGTCGTTTTAATATTTTACTGAGATTCTTAAAAATAACAGTTGTAAAAAAAGAAATCACGGGGATCACCACATGGCAATCTACGATTGAGGCGCGGATACTGGAAAAAGAAAAAGGAATTTCTTCGTTCATTGTCACGGTGCATGCACTCTATAGCAAAGTTGTAAAATCCGTTAATGATGTTGTTCCCCTTTTTTGATTGGAATGAAACCTTCTGGTTTTGATGTATTTTAGCATGTCATTCTAGTTTTGTACTGTTTATATATATATATATATGAAAAATATTAATTTAACTAATATAATTAAAATTCAAGATAAATTAATTTTAAATTATACAATACAAACACAAAATCAAACAAACATAATCTCAAAATTAGAAACATCTCTAAAATTCCAACAATAAAATTATTTTTGTAAAAATAAAAAATAAAAAATGAATTTTATTATAATTAAAAGATCCAAAATATTTGAAATTTAAGCTACTTATTGTATGTATTTCAAGTAATTCTATGTTTTTTTTTATGGTTGTTGTATTTGTATTTGAATTTTGAAATTAATTAATGTAACTTATTGTTTTTAATGTTAGAAAAACTACAAAAACAAAATGAACACATTAAGAAATAATCAATAATTTGAAACATAATTAATTAAAATACATTCCATTACAAATAATTCAATCAAATTAATTACAAATTAATACCCCTATTTTTTATGTTAACTATTATCATATAATAATTAATAATTAATTATTATAATAATTAATATATAATAATTAGTATAAAAACCAATAATTAGTATAAAATATTAACATCCAGCCCACCCCATTTGTACTTTGTCCCCTTCATTTCAATACATAAAGGTATAAAACCTTACCCATCCTTTCTTTTTTGTTGAAATGTAAGTATATTAAAGATAAAAGAATGAACAAGACCGAGAAAACTCGGAGAACAACAAAGGAAACACAACAAACGAAAAGGGAACATGCTCTCTTAGCGCAAAACCTAGGCATTAGGAAATAAAATAAAACAACAAAGCCCCTCCTAAAAGCCCTAACCAAACAAGAACTAAATAAGCCCATGAATCGAAATTCAAAAACAACCCATACTCTAGCAAAGCATGTTGAATTCCAAGAGCCGAATCTATAACAAATTTTCCTAGGCCAAGAAATTTTCCTAGCCCAAGAAAAATTGGAGCTCAAAATTGAAATCTAAGGCATACACTTTGAAAAGCAACAATATTATGCTAGGCCTGCACACCAAAGCAAATTAACCACTAATTTTCCTAAAGTAGCTTGGAAATCTGCCCCAACTCTACCCTACCCATCCTTTCTTCTTCTCTAGTCGCCGCCAAACCCTACCCATCCTGTCTTCTTCTTCTCTAGCCGCCAAACCCTACCCATCATCTCTTCTTCTTCTCTAGCCGCCAAACCCTACCCATCCTCTCTTCTTTTTCTTTAGTCGCCGCCCCCTCCACACCAAACACGCCCAGGCACCCAGCCGTTAGCCTCTCTTTCTCCTCTACGATGGTGATCGGTGAGCCGGCAGTTAAGCGGTTTCCCGTCCTTCTCAATTTGCCAAATAATATCAGTATCGACAAATACTGAGTAGGGATTAAAATGAGTGGGATCCATTTTTCTAGTGTACTGACCTCTATTTTTTTGCGGTTGAAGAAATGAAATTGATTTGGGAATTATGGACGGGGGTTGTTTCTTCAATGTATTTAGTAAGGGACATGAAACGACGTCGTTTTGATGAATCCGGAACGGAATGCCCGACACCGAACAGAGGCATTCCGGCCGGAATTTGCGGAACGACCTGGAATTAAAACCGGCACAAAAACGACACTGTTTTGGGAATTATGGACGGGGGTTGTTTCTTCAATGTATTTAGTAAGGGACATGAAACGACGTCGTTTTGATGAACCCGGAACGGAATGCCCGACACCGAACAAAGGCGTTCCGGCCGGAATTTGCGGAACGACCTGAAATTAAAACCGGCACAAAAACGATACTGTTTTGTGTCGGTTTTATACGTGGAACGGCACGTTCTTGCCAGAATGGAACGACTTTCACAACTCTGCTCATGAACTTTTCCTCCATCTCTCTCTCTCTTTTATTCTTATTTATTTATTTGTTCCAGTCGGGGCTGCTCGGCCGGCGATGAACTTTCCGAGCTCAAACATGGGGCATGAGCTTTACCCTGACGTTTTCTAGATGACCTGGGGGTGGGGGCTAACCTGTGGGTTCCAGGCCAGGCTGGATGCATCGTTTCTAGTTAGTGTGATGTTGAACTGAGAAGGGACAGGTCCAATTCCGGGAAAGGAATTTTGATTGGACCAGTGATTAATTATAAATTATAGGGAGAATATGGGGGCGACGATTTAGATAATGGATCAACCAACCTACCAATGGTACATATAAATTTATTTTATTTTATTTATTCCATTAAGTTTATTAGATAGTATATCCTTTTTTGTTAGTTGATTGGTCTATTATTTCAAATGATGAAGCCTGTAGTTTTCCAATTAAATACTATATAAATTTAGTAAAGTGGTTGAGATTTCAAGGAAAGTAAACTACACAAAACTTTACCATTATTTTTGTTAAAAAATATATTAAAATTATATTTTTTATTTTTAAAAAATTATTTTTAACATCATTATATAAAAATATCAAAAATATTAAATTTAGAATAAAAAATAAAAATATTTAAAAAAAAAAACATTTTTAAAACACAATGAAAAACAAGGTTTTGTTTAAGAAGAAAACTCAAAAATATTTTCAAATCCGGACAAAACCAATGAAGTGTGCCCAAAGAATGCGCTCAAGATTACAGACCACTTCAAGATGGCAAAAATTGAACGAGAACACAAATGATGACTAATAATAAATATGCATTGATTCAACTTTCTAGCATAAATATGCATTTATTTTTTAAAAAATATATACGCTTGTTTACTTTATTGTTAAATAATTTTGAAATTATAATATTAATATTTTAAAATAAAATTAATTACAGCGTACAAAACGAATGTATATACAACAATTAAAACCTCTGGAATGATAACGTAGAAGACGAATGTTATGCACTTTATCTTCGAGAAAAGCCTTAAGACTTGCTAGTCTGTGGATTTCGAGGGCTTAAACTTTATATGTACATTATTGGACCGACTATTACTATTACTATTAAATAATAATAATAATAATAATAATAATAATAATAATAATAATAATTTTAGCATTACTTATTTAGCAAAAAATATTTGGTTGCCATTCAATTATTCGACTGGAAAACTATTCAGTATTTTTCACAGGGCTATCATTTTCTCTTCACAATTTATTTTGTTTTTATTTTAAAAAAGAAAAGGAAACATTTATTGACATGATGGCACAGGCAGTGACATGTTGGCACATCTGACCATTTAAAACCCACCGCACGCATCCCCAAGCCCAAAACCGTCAATTCAACTCAAAAACCATCACCTCGCCACCCTTCCATTGACCTTCTTTCTTCTTCTCCACCTGCTTTCCATTTACCATTCTACCCTTATACACCACCCTCTTCCTCCCGCTATTTAAACCCCTCCATCGATAGACCGAAATCACAGACTCGCATTTCCTCAGAATCCCATCAGATCAAGCTCGGACTATCCCTCAATGGCATCCGAATCAAACCAACCCGGCTCCCCCTCCACCACTCCCGAAAACGGAGAAACCAAACCTAAAATCGCCCTGATCACCGGTATAACTGGCCAAGACGGTTCGTATCTTACTGAATTCCTCCTCAACAAAGGCTATGAAGTACATGGGTTGATTCGTAGGTCCTCCAATTTCAATACGCAGCGGATTAACCACATTTATATAGACCCACACAATGCTCATAAAGCCCGAATGAAGCTCCACTATGCAGATCTCTCTGACGCGTCGTCTCTTCGTCGTTGGCTCGACACTATAAACCCCGACGAAGTCTACAACCTTGCAGCCCAGTCCCATGTGGCAGTCTCTTTCGAAGTCCCTGATTACACAGCGGATGTCGTCGCCACCGGAGTCGTTCGCCTTCTTGAGGCGGTGAGGTCTCATATTGCCGCAACAGGGCGGAGCCATATCAAGTATTATCAAGCGGGATCTTCGGAAATGTTTGGGTCCACACCGCCACCTCAATCAGAAACCACCCCGTTCCATCCAAGATCACCATATGCCGCGTCGAAATGTGCGGCGCATTGGTACACTGTTAATTACAGGGAGGCTTATGGGCTGTTTGCTTGCAATGGGATTTTATTCAATCACGAATCTCCTCGTCGCGGAGAGAATTTTGTAACCCGAAAGATTACGAGGGCTGTTGGGAGAATCAAGGTGGGGCTGCAGAGTAAGTTGTTTCTAGGGAATTTGCAGGCCTCGAGGGACTGGGGTTTCGCAGGGGATTACGTGGAGGCAATGTGGATGATGTTGCAGCAGGAAAAGCCTGATGATTATGTAGTTGCGACAGAGGAATCGCATACGGTGGAGGAGTTCTTGGAAGCGGCATTTGGAATTGTCGGGATGAATTGGAAGGATCATGTTGTGATTGATAAGAGGTATTTCAGGCCTGCTGAAGTGGATAATTTGAAAGGGGATTCGAGCAAGGCGAGGAAAGTGCTTGGTTGGAAGCCCAAAGTTGGGTTTGAGCAATTGGTGAAGATGATGGTCGATGAAGATGTTGATTTAGCTAAGAGGGAGAAGGTTCTTGTCGATGCTGGTTTCATAGATTCTCAGCAGCAGCCTTGATCCATACATTTGCTGGTCTCTTCTATTCGGACAATAAGTTGTTGTATTAATAATGTATGTTAGAAATTTGAATTATTACCAGTCATAATTTTCTCTCATTGCATTTTAAATTTGTCAGGATGATGTTTACTGGGGTGTTTTTCTTCTTCAAAAAACGTGTACTTGTCCCTTTGTTACCTGGAATCAAATTCATTCAATTTCAGCAATAATAGTTATGATTATTTGAGTTTTTTTTGTTCTTTTCGTAATTCATGAACTTCAGTCAATTATTGCAATTATTACCTACAAAATGCAGTCAATTATGAAGTTCATCGCTCCTCTTCTGGTTTGTTTTGTTTAAGCAGACAACAGCTCTCTGAACTGAACTGCTTAGCGGTTGACGCGTACGAGGTTCAGGCCAAGATCACGCTTCCGTGGCTCAACATTCGAACATCATTACTCTTGGAATTTGGAAAGGAAAAGCTTGGCCCTTTTCACGCAAATTGTACTTGTTATCGTCAGCAAACTGTTTGCTAACCTGTCCTTTTTACCACCTATAAACTAGAAATAATAGAGCAGCTGTGGTGGGGTAGTGGGGTCTGCTGTCCTTTTTCTCTTATAAATTCTCTGGACCTGTAGCGGTTTAACTGTTTCATTAAATGAGAATTTATTTTTTTTCAAATAATTTTAACACTGGTATAATTTTTTTATAAAAAAATAAAAAATATTTTTTTAATATATTTTTAAATAAAAAGCTTTCTAAAAATTAGCATACACGCCCTAAACCATGAGGTGGGGTGTCCCGTTGGCTGTTCGCTCCTTTCTTAGCCTTGTGATATCACTATCACTGTGTTTAATAATTTTAAAATTATTTTTTTAATTAATTTCATGTAGTAATATTAAAAATGGTTTTTAAAAAATAAAAAAAAATAATTTATTATATTTTTAAATAAAAATCAGTTTCAAAATCAAATTCAACTACATTTGTCTCTTTTAAAAGTGTAATTGAAATTACTATTCAATATGCTACTGGTTCAAAAAAATATTACAATAATATTTTTTTAAAACAATTTTTAATATTAACATATTAATATAATTTTAAAAACATTATTTAAAATAATATAGTTTAAAATATTAATATAAATTAATAAAAAAAATTAATTTAAAATAAATAAATTCAATTCTTTTTAATACCGGTGTCAAATAGGCACTTAATCTAGTTTAAAAGATTAATTGCAGTGTGATTGAAATTACTATTCAATATGCTACTCGTTTAAAAAAGTATTAGAATAGTATTTTTTAAAAAAATTATTTTTAATATTAACACATTAAAATTATTTTTAAAAAAAAAAACTTAATTTAAAATAAAAAAAATCAATTTTTTTTAATAGCGGTGTCAACCAGGCACTTAATCTGGTTTAAAAGAAACGTATGCATCAGATCCTAGCTCACGTTGGCTCGGCATAATCTAAACATTCTACACCAGCACTACATTCTGTTATATTTCAGGTCATGTTTTCAATATCTTGAAGGAGGAAACTATCATGGCAACAAAAGAATAACAATTTGTCCTCACATGTCATCCAATAAGCTTCTTTGTCAACGTTTCCAACATCCAAATTTCGATCTCAACGGAGATTATGGGTTAAACAATGACTCTATACAAGGAAAAAAGATGAAGGTGTGGATAAGATTTTCAAACTCTTTGCGCAGATGATAAGCTAGAGCTGATCTGAATCAGCAGTGGCAGTTGAAAATGGCTTGACTGATGAACGAAGAGATTCTGGCCCTTCTGTAGTAATTCTATTGCACAATGCATCGCATTTACTAATCACGTCAGTCAGCCTTCCTTTTAACTCCCCAATCTCCACCTGCAGAGAATGAACTGCAAATGTTGTCCCAGTTAAAGTTGATTAAAGGCTTGATGAAAGATGCAGTTAAGAATAAGAAACTGAGACTCACTACTACTATCTGAGCCAAAAGGCAAACACTACTGATAGAATGTCAATTCTCTTATGATTTCTGTATGTGATTCCATAGTCCGTTCATAATCAATTACAGTTTGTTATCTTGTCAAGTACCTTCTGATAGATTCTGCGAGGTAGTCTTCATTGCTGACACCGAGTCGTCAAACCTTTGAAGAAGTTTAATCGCCAAAGCATCTGCCACTTCTATCTTACTTTCTATGTCCTCCTGCAATAGCGTTCACCAAAAGATAGTGGAAGCACCACCATTAATTTTCTGAATCCTACAAGTGTAAAATAGCAAAACCAAAACGAGGCCAGCAAAAGAGGTGCAACGGGTTTTCCAGGACAAAGCATACTGCCAGAAGGATTTCAAGCATCAGCATAGAGCACAATAACATCTGAAGTGGTACTTTCCAGTGGAAACTATTTCTGTCATTGCGCTCTAGTCAGACTATCTGGTTAAGAATCAGCGATTCCATGTATCCATGGGCAAATAAAGAGAAATTTCAAATGGTTCATCAATTACACATCCTTTTTGACATTGAACCATGTTTATGTTTAAAGTGAGTGTTTGAAAGTGTGATGGAAATTGTTTTTCAAAGAGTTTTTTGAGTGCATTTTTTTAAAATTCATTCTTGACATCAACATATTAAAGCACACTGAAAAAAATTTATAATTTGAAGCCAAGAAAATTCCAAAAATTTCCAAAAAATGCAATTGAACCACAATGCCAAACACTACCAAAGTCTTTAGACCTCCACTTGATCTTTTAATGAATCAGGTCGACCAGAATTGAGTGTAAAGTAAAACCAGATCATGCAGTTTCTCTTAACAGCAGAATTGAACATTTTACATTATTATGCTGTTCATCGCCATCATACCAAAAACTAAACATAAGCGTAGAAGAGTTGCAATCACGGCTTGAAAATCAATTTACATGCGACCCTAACCTACAAGCAAGTTTAGTACAGATCATGATGAAAATTATTGGCATCCATGTTCATATGGCATGTGTGCATCTTAGTACTAAACTCAACCTGGATTTCAACCAAAGTAAAAAATGCATCAGAGAAAGAACTAATCCATTGAGGACCCCCACCCCGAGATCATAGGATCCATCCCATGCCTTCACAATATTTAACTAGATTTTTATAAACTGGTCTTCTACTCATAGTAGTTCTTAATGAAAGACTAACCTGTTTCTTGCTAATCTGCTGGACCTTCGCCTCTTGCCAATCACGATATACTGAGAAGAGCTCCAACAACACGTCTGGATTTACAGTTGCTACACTTAACATTAAAAACAACACATGCAAATACCAAATCAAAATATTAGCCTTTCTCAAACAGTTATTCCCTAATTTGATTGGGATGAGCAAGATACAAGAAATAAGAGTAAGAAATTACAACTATGACTAAATTACATCACATGAAAAAACACATCCAACAGCTACTAGTCAGCTTGACATGACATTAATTTATTTCTATACAAAACGTTCGCGAGAAAAAGTATAAAACATTTCAAGTAAGCAATTCCAAGACTCACCAGGAGCTGAAGAAGCCGATGGCTTCTTCACCAAAATGTCAGTCAAACTACCTTCTTCCTTTCGAGGTGAAATTAATATTGGCCTTGTCTATGGTACAACAAAAAATAACTAATTTGATTAAAAAGATAGCGCACAAGTCTTCAAATTGGGATTGTGTAAAGGACCATAAAAAAACTTACAATTTTGAGGGATTTGAGCGTCTCCAAAATGGGATCCACAGTTTCTGATATCTCATTGACAGTAGTGATTGCATCTGTTAATTTCTTCAAACCAAAAACAAGCAAATTACTAAGCAGTGACAAATTTATAGTAAATGCTTAGAGAATTTAAAAAGAACCACCTGCGAACTTGAAAGACTAGACTCGGAGGCACCCATGGTGGTTTACAGTTAACTTCTAAACTCTTGTCTTCTACGGACAGTTCGATTGTGCTTTTAATCGCCACCGAGTACTGCTCGGGACCCTTTTCGACTCCACCAGGAATTGCAGAAGGGAAACTGCTTGCTGTCGAATTTAAGAGGTGTTTGGTTTTATAGATATTATTTATTTGAAAATATATTAAAACAATATTTTATTTTAAAAAATATATTTTTAATGCTGGTATTTTTTTTATTGAATTCCACTCCTTAGGATCAAGATTTGAATAAAAACCACAACAATTAATTAGATATTTAGATGACAGTTAAAAGAAACTAAATGAGAGATAGTTGTTAATTTCGTTTCGTTCTGTTTACAAAACCACGACAAAACGATTTTGTTTTCGTCTCAGTTTTAATTCCGGTCAGTTTCGGAAATTCCGGCCGGAACGCCTTGGTTCCGTTCCAGACGTGCCGTTCCGGGTTCAAAATCTATTTTATTTTTATTTTTTTAAAATAATTTTTGATATTTATACATCAAAATAATTTTAGAACACCAAAATATTTTAAATAAAAAATTGAAATTTTAATTATGTTTGTTAAATTAATATTTTTTTTCATATATATATGAACAATACGGACACCGAAACGACACACCGGAATATTCCGTTCCAATCAAAAACCAGAACAACGACTGAAACAATATTGACAACTATTAAACGAGGTCTTTTTATTACTGCTTTTCAACTACACGCAATTGAACAATATCTTCTTTCTCTAATTTTCAATTTGGTTTTCAAGTTTTTATTTTACACGATTTAGCTTTTTTTAGCTTAGATTAGCATTTCATTGTACATTGTTTTTAGAAGAGAGAGTTCAATTGAAAAATACGGGGCTAAAGTATAAAAAACAATTGGTTGAATAATAACAAATTTAAAATTTATTTTAGAAGTTTAGTTTCCTCCCCATCATTTTGATTTATTAGGGAACCGGTCACTGTATTTCTTAAAAATAAATTTTGATCATGAACTTTACTTTTCTTATTTTTCAATTTTTTTTAGCAAGGCGAGAGAGACAAAGTTTTTTGGTGGTGATTCTCACTAACAAATTTATTTTTATTTTATGTCAAAATGGTTATATATGACAAGGAAAGTTTTGATTATATGTCTTTTTTTACTTGAGAATGTTTAGAAAATAAATATGAGCTCGAGAATGTTTA